>JARCFY010000284.1:0-36189 GCA_029233225.1 Lepidodactylus listeri | reverse complement strand
AGACTCGTCGTAGGTGGGTTCTGTCCAATTGGCACGGCTCACAACATGCGTTTCGCTCATCGTTCCACCCAAAGTTAATCTGAGCTCTCCCGAAATGCCTTCTTCTACAGGAGTGAAAGCAGAATTATCGTCAACTAACTTTTCAGTGCAGGCACTTAGCCCTGCTAAAATCGTAGCGCAAAGCAGATAACAGAATAAATTGTTTCGTTTCATTGTTCACTTCTTTATTAATTACTGAAATGCAGGGACATCTACGTCCGGCATGCTTATCCAGGGCAGGTTGACTGCCATGACATCCAGGCTCTGTGTATTGGTGTTAATTTCGGAATAAACCGAATAACTGTAATTACGTAACACTCCGTAGTGCTTCTTTCCGTTCTCGGACTGAATGTCATAGAGCTGCGCACTCAGTTCTTTCTGTTGTAATATCTTGCCATCTTTCGACAGAAAAGTAAGTCTCAGAGTAATCGTGGGATTATATTGTTCTGTTAGTCCGGGCGACTGGTAACTGTATATATACCAAGGCATTGTGCTGTCCGGTAATAACAAGCGTACAGGTTCTGTTTCTGCTTTTATCTTCAGCATATCACCGGAAGCACTCAAATCCAACTGTACGGTCTGTCTGCCTCCTTTGTCAGCTCTATCAAAATAAGTACTGCTGGTATAAATATTAGTCAGGGTAATGCTGTTCACAGTCAACAGGTTCTCTCCGGTTGCCCTGAAATAGAAACTGAACCGCCCATGCAAACGTGCCAACGGCAAAGTCATATTACCTTGCTCCCAGGTATCTATAGCCAGTTTTCCTGCCATCAACGGAGCAGAATAAAATCCGGATGCTATTTTAGAGCCATCAGCTACCAAACCTGAAACAGACAGTGTTTTTACTTCCTGCTCATTAAGAGCACCCCACCCCACTGTTTTATCTTGCTGCACGTTAGCTATGGCGTAAACAGTAGCCCAGCCTTCTTTATTTGCTAACCGCAGGTTGACCGGAAGAAGTTTGGAAGTCCCTTCGTCAAGAAAACCGGAAGCAACCGAAACTCCGGCATGATTGAATATCCAGTAATAAACTGTTTTGAATGCGGATTCATCTTCGGCAGCCGCTCTTGTGACAAATGCTTCAGGTTGGAAAGCAAGTACAACTTCTTCCGCCTGACCGGAAAGCCCGGTTTCGGATTCGGAGCAAGCAACTGTCAGCCCTCCCAAGCCAAGCAGCATAATCCATATATAATATGTATATAATGTTTTTTGCATCATCTTTATTGGTAATCAGGATAAATCACATTTTCCGTCCACTTCTCCACCCCGAAGCTTAATTCGCCCGAAGCAACGGACAGCTTTATCTTCAGGTGGTCATTACGACGGATATAATTCAAATCAAACGTCCGTTTCATGCCGTTGGAAAGAGCAACCGTAAAAGAACTCTCCTTGGAAGGGTCTCTCAGTCCCTCTTCCTGATCGGAAGCGAGCTTGCTGCCATACCAGTTCTCATTCAGATAAAATTCTCCGCAAAGAGTCTCGTCAGTATCAATCTTGACCGGCATATCCGGCATACGGAAGCTCAACCTGCTATCGCCCTGCCGCGTTGCCATTTCTTGTTTATCGAATGTTTCACTATCTGCATCGTACACAGGCAGATAATCGGGACCTTCCGTCAAATTGCTGAAAGACACATTATTCAGTGAAACTTCCTCTGAAAATTGAGAACGGACAGCGTAGATAGAGAGCTTAGCTATGGAACGGGGAACGGAAAAGCGAAGTGAACCTCCCTCCTTCTGTATTTCCCTGACAAAGGAACATGCCATTGGCAGACCTGTTTCGGGCAGTTGCGACGAAGGAATAAAAGAAGTCAACTTCATCTCTTTCAAATCCTTTTCTGTAACAGAGGGATACAAACTGAGATCGGCAGTCGGATTTATCAAAACATAAAAGACTTTCCGCCCGGAACGAAGTTCAATCTGAAAGTCATAGCCTTCACTGAAAACAGACAGAGGCAAATTTTCAAAATGCCTTGTCAATACAGGTTTTGCAGTTGCTTGCAAAGACTCGTCCTCCGTATAATCGAAAACATAGAACCAGAGATTATGAATTTTCCTTTCTTCCGCTGTTCCCTGATTCTCACCATAAGCAGTTGCATCCAGGCTGCGGGGAAGTACCTGTACATCCAGCGTCACAGCCTCGGCCTCTGCCAACATATCTTGTTGCCGGCACGAATAGAAAAGTCCGGCAAGCAAACTCAGTATGATGTATGATGTTACGTTCTTCATTTGTCACTTTTTTTGTAAACTTTCCCTCCGTCGGTTTAATTCCACAATATTAACATCCGCCTGAGGAATGCCCAGTTCTTTTGCCTTTCGGAAGCAGATTTCAGCATCATCAAGACGATCTTCTATCAAAGCCACTACTCCACGGTTGTTCCAAGCAGCCCCATGTTCCGGATCGGCTTTAGACAGATACTCTTTAGCCAACTGCAAATCACCTTTTCTCAACTCCGTAGCTGCCGCATTCAGGTTGGCTGTAGGGTCATTGGGGAACATGGCAACTGCCGTACGAAACACTTGGTTAAAATCATCGCTTCCGGCCTCGTAGGTCTGTGCAACCAAATACATTTCCTGCATAGAAAGCAACTGAGGACGATTCAGAAGGCGTTGGCGAGCCTCTTCCAGTTCAAAGCCCCGCACGACATACCGCACACTATAATCCGAATGGCGCAATGAGGGGTAACATTCCGCAAACAAATATTGGTAAGCCTCCTCCCCGATAAGCCTGCGCAAGCGCGCCTCTTTCAAATCCTTGTCTTCGTTTTGATTATCAATCAATGAAAGAATTTCCTCCCGGTGATCCATGACCGAAGCAGCTACGAATTGGCGCAAGCCTTCCCAATCCTCAGGGGTCGAGTTAACCTGAAAAATAGTATCATTAAAATGATAAAGCGAAGACACATAGTTTTTTAAAGCAACCGCACGCCCTTGGGCAAGACGCGCATTCGCCGCATAACCTCCTTCGGGTGAGGCATATCCATGAATAGTAATTCCGGTGATACGGGTGTCCCCGTCATTTCGTACCGTATCAATCGTAGCGCGTATCTTAGCCAGTTCCACCGGATTCTTACGATAATCAGGATACACAACCGTGCGATTTACGGGGAAGTCAAGAAAAGCGCGCCCTTCAGCCACACGACGTTTAATAGGTTCGGCATTAGGGGTAATATATGCTACCTGCGGCTGAACAGAGTAAGGTTGTTTGGGCAGAAAGTCAAGCTGTGCCAATTGTTCTTCCGTACCTTCTTCCACAGTATTGCAGCAACCGCAAAGATCGGCCAGTACCACCAATTCACTAAGATTCATCCACTCTGCAAAAGGAACACTTACCACGTAATGCACTTTCTGTTCTTCCTTATTCCGGCGGCGCAAGGCAGTATATGTATCGGCAGGCAAGGCTTTTTCACGCTCGGCAACAATGCCTCTGCGTCTTCCATATACAGCAATAACAGGCAATGCCTTTGCATGCCCGTCCGCCTTCAGCATTGGCGTCAGCGTTGCCACATTGTTGGATTTCACCTTCAATGTCGTTTTCAGCACCAGGTCTACAGTAATAACCAAGTGTCCTTCATCCGTTTTGGCAGCAGAGAAATTTTCTACTCTTACCTGATCCTTATATAATGTCCCGGCTGTTTGTCCCATCGCACCAATCCAACAGGTCAGCAACAGCACTACTCCAAAGATTCTTTTCATATCCTATATTTGTTGTTTGCTCATTTAAAATACATAGATTAAGCCCAAAACAGCTTTGGTAGGACCTACATAGTTTTTATATCCTTCACCGGCTTTGGTCACACAAGTCTCGCACGTGTACTTTTCATACTTGGCACGCGCATAGCCCACTCCGAGAGATGCTTCCAGATTCCAATGCTTACCCAGTATCCATTGGTATCCATAAGATATGCCGGCCCCATAAAAATGCCCTTTAAACCGATGGTCTTCCAACTCTTTCCATACTCCGAAAGGCATTTTAATACCAACAGCATTGTAGATGCCGCCATGCAAATGAAGTCCAACAAAATGTCCGTTCAGACGATCGCAGAACCAATAACGCAATTCCGGCTGAGCCATTAGCATTTTAAATTGTTTGTTGTTGCCGTATTCCCAAGGGTTGTAATTACCCGTCACCTCTAACGTAAACTTCTTACTCAGCCCTACCTCCACTCCGAGGTTTACAGTACGAGTAGCATCCATTAACAGATTCGTTTTCAATCCAATCTGCTGTCCGTTAGCTAATGTTGCTAAAACGCATACGCCTAAAAACGTAAGCATTGTCCGTTTTATTTCCATTGATTTTACCACACTTGTTGTTCCTTTATTGTTAGCAAAGGTATCGGGTTTAGTTATAAACCCCGGTCGGCACTTTCTTCTTTATATATAGGTAAATCTTGCAGGGGAGTATTTTGATTAAAAAGCACACTTTAGCAGAACCCAAATTGAATCATTTACCTACAATGAAAAAGCATTAAAAGTAAATTTCGCCATATAAGATGTATTTCATTCAATAAGATATGTATTTCATTCATCCCAACAAATTACTTAAAGTTGCATAATGGGCAAATCATTAGTTGCATTATTTAATCACATTGTTGTATAGGGTGTATTTCTTTCAAAAAAGAGAGGTAAAATATTCATTTTTAGGCAGAAAAGCTTTTTTATTTGAATGATTCACCATACATTTGTTTCAGGAACAACATTCGAGAAGAAGGATCACAAGCAAGGCACACATTAAACTAAAAGAACAAGAATCATGAAAAAGATTTATTATTTGTTAGCAATGTGCCTATTTTCAACATTTGTATCATGCACAAGCGGTGCTGAAGATTTATCGGGAGAGAACAATAACACATGGGAAGAGATGAAGACTTTCTATGGTTTGGAAGAAGTAAACAGTGCAGTTCTTGCTACTGAGTCATTTCCATTAATAACTAAAGCTGAGATGTTACAAGTTTTGGAATCATTACGAAAAAATAATGGTACCCAAAGAGCATGTATAATAAATTCAGAAAACAAAGGGGATTATAAAACACTTCATATCTCTATGCTTGAGAAAGGTTCGGTGGCTAAACAGAAACTCAGAAAGCTCGTCTTATCAAATAAACATCACTCTTGAGTTTGATATAAAGAATGGCCAGTATTACTATATCGGCCAGGACAACGGCTATACATCAGACTCTTTCATCTGGAAATCAGACGGATTATCTGTATATCCAGACCAGAAGGCACCGGGCATAATTCGTTTTGACAGCGACAGCTATTTATACTTCCACCTGAGTGATGAATATAATCGCCTGGTAAAAGTACCGGTTGTATTCTCCGGCACTCTCAACATGAAAGAAGAAAAGGGTGAATTCTCCTTCCGGTTATTTAAGTTCAGCGATCGTTAAAAAGGAACTCCTCAATTTTGTTCTTTAGGGCATTGCCAACAATTGGTTTAGTGACAAAGCCGGAACATCCGGCTTCCGCAGCCATCTTTTTATCCGATTCATAGGCGAAAGCAGTAACACATAGAATAGGAACTAAAGAAGCAAAGCTACGAATCTCACGAGTTGCTTGCAATCCGTCCATGCGTGGCATTCTGACATCCATCAAAATGAGATCCGGATTCCATTCACGAGTCATTTCCACAGCTTCTATGCCATCCCGTGCCCATTTAACTTCATATTCTTTTTTTAGCACTGCATGAGCTAACAAATAATTAGCTTCCATATCTTCCGCTATCAGTATACGGAACTTCCTGTCCGCCTGCAAAGCAGAAATAGCTCTTTGCTCCATGAAACTCTGTTCATCATCGGCACAACTTCCGGCAGAACCGCCCTGATAGGGCAAAGTAAACCAGAAACAAGAGCCTTTTCCCAATTCCGAATCAACGCCGATAGTACCACCAAAGCGTTCTACAATGCTCTTGCATATGGAAAGCCCTAAGCCTGTGCCATATACAAATGAGTTCAGTTTCACAAAACGGTCGAACACGGTAGCTTGCTTCTCCGCAGGAATACCTACCCCGGTATCCGTCACATAGAATTTAATAAACCCTCCTTTAAGCTGATACCCAATCTTTATACTACCGCTTTCAGTAAACTTTATAGCATTGTTCGCAAAGTTAGTTATCACCTGCTGCAAGCGAACCTTGTCGCTAATAATACAACACTCAGGCAAATGCTCATCAAAAAGCAATTCTACAGCAGCATGCACCTTCATTTGCAAGGATAATACAATATCATGGCAAAGTTGGTTTACATCTATTGACCCTTCATTGAAATCGAGAATACCGGCTTCTATCTTCGACAGGTCAAGAATATCGGATATAAGTTGAAGTAAAAGCTCATTGTTATATCGTACTATTTCAATATATTGCTTTTTCTCATCAGCATCAACGGTTTCTGCCAACAAGTCTGAAAAACCCACAATGGCACTCAATGGTGTACGAATCTCATGACTCATATTAGCCAGGAAAGCAGATTTAAGTCGGTCACTGGTTTCCGCCTTATCTTTGGCAACAATCAAATCTATCTGAGCTTGTTTCAAATCAGTAATATCATAGCTGACTCCTACCAGTTCGATATCTTGCAATTCAGGTTCGTACTTGGTTATCATCATGTTGACCTGAAGCCACTGCCATTCAACGCCGGGAATATCGGATGCTACACGGACAGCCGCCTGGTAATTATCTTTCATTCCGGCAATAGCCTCATCAATAAACTCCAATAGTCCCTGACGGTCATCAGGATGAAGATGGCGATAAACACCGATCACTTCAGATAAAGGTGTATTTTCATCTTCCCCTAAATTCCTAAGCCATTGATTAACAGCATATCCTTTCCGAGTAAGCAAGTTAAGTTTAGCATAGCCTACTTTAGCATAACTTGAAATAAGCAAAAAGAAGTGTTCAAAATCACGCACTTTGTCCAATGCAGTGATCTTCTCCGTATTATCTATGTTCACCAACAGGTAGTAGAGCAGATTACCTTCATTGTCGTACAACTTATTAACACGAGTAAATAAGTTGATATAATCTTCCCTGTCCGTATTATAATAAGTACCCACCCGGTCAAAATGATAATTTAAAAAGAACTCCACCAGTTCCTCCTGACGGATTCTCTGCTTAATATCTTCCGATATATTCGGGTTGTCAAAGATGCTAACACCTATTACATCAGACCTGTCGTGCACCCCGAACAACTCCATATCTTTACTGTTGAAGTCCACTAATTTCCCTTCCGGGTCATAGAGTTCCAATCCAATAGGAATATTAGTAAATATATTACGGAACAGTCTTTCACTCCGTTCCATTGCAATAGAAGCCCGCCGCTCCTCTGTCGTATCTTTCAACAGAATAACGGCTTCATCGGCGCCTGACGCATACATAGTACAATCACAGTACCTTTGCGACTCACCGAAAAACAATGCTTTTTCCAAAGGTTGTTCCTGTACAGACAAGACATCCTGCAACCAACAGTATCTACCGCCATCAATCATTTCCGTACCCTTGCTGCCAATACTTAGCTCGCACCCCATCAGTTCTTCCGCCCGTTGGTTCGTATCCACCACTTTGTAATCAACAGGTTCTCCTGCTTCATTACGAAGTAGTTTTACTATCATACATCCCAAAGGCATATGATCGTATAAGTTATGCAAAAGAGTGCTTTCATACTCAGCTTTATCTCGTGCACGGCGCAATTCCAGACACAAACCGATGATATTAACCAACGACGAAAACCACTGATAATCTTCCCGGCTCCAGTTGCGATGGGTCTTCACAATGTCAATACCCATATACCCCCAGGTATAGTTGCCCGTCACCAAAGGAACCACCATAAGCGAACATATACCCTGCTGAATCAGTATTTGCCTTTCATCCTCCTTCATTTCTTTAGGGAAATCACTTATCGAAGAAATAACAATCGCCTTTTGCTGTTCCATCTGGCTATTCCACCAAGGAGTTTGTTCCGTACTGAGATGCTGCAATAAAAGCTTTTGGGGAAGTACCCCCTCGCACACTACCTCGTAGGTATTCCGCTGGAAACTCTTATCCGCATTATATTCGAAGATATAAACCCGTTCGCCGTTAAACAAGCGGAGAATATCTTTCAACAACTGATTGATGCTTTCATTAGGGTCTTCCGCCTGCACAAGTTGCAACAAAGAGAAAGACACCAGATTTTGCTGCTGAAGCAACCGCTCTATTTTAGAATAAGTGATTGTTTCCATCTCACTCTTCTGTTTTTCCACAGAAATAGCTCCATAAACCACCCACTGTCCAAGTTCATTCAACTCTTTAAAACTGGACGCAACATGTATCCACACCCTGGATTCGCGAACATAAAAAGGAAAGGTCAAATCATAATTCAGATTTTCCATCGTTCCCCTGAACGAGGATACGACTTCATCTCTGTAAGCAGTATCTATCCTGCCTTTTACAGTATCAAAGCTCACTATATCACTTTCAAGCCCTAACATATCCCGTACATCGGCAGAACATTGAAAAGTTTGCAGCGCCATATTCGCTTTCCAACAACTCATGGAACCAAAAACTTTTTCTTCTATTTCCCTCATCCTTTCTTATTTATTACATGTTTGAAAGACAAAAATAGATAAATTATTCTGCAATCCCCTCTTTATATGTAAATGATTTGATACTTTTGTACTCAAATAATGCACTTGATCCTTATTACACACATGAAACATTTTCTGATTCTCTATGTAGCCCTCTTTTATGCAATATTCTCATCTGCCGCATTCAAGCAAACGGACATGAGCTTATTCAACACATCCAACGGGCTAAATAGCAATATCATTTATGACACTCATCAGGACTCGACAGGATTATTCTGGATAGTTACAAGCAGCGGAATCAGCCGGTATGACGGCAACCGTTTCCATCACTTTGAATACAGCGGGCGGGTGTGCAACCTGCAAGAAGACTCCGACGGCATATTCTGGTTACAGAAACAAGAAGGAGGAATCATCTGCTTCAATCCCAGGCAAGAATCGTTTTTCCAGCCCACCTTTGCAGAAGACGGTTGGGAAAAGCAAATACAAATATTTTGTATAACCGGCAACCATCTTTATGCAGCCACCCAAGAGGGTATGTTCAAAACTCCCATAGTCCACAAAAGTACAGGCGACATCTACGTAAAGGATAAAGGAGAAAAAATATTTAACGGGCAAATCACTGCGCTTTGCAATAATTCGGACAAGAAGATATTTGTATTGACGACTAAAGGTGAAATCGCTTTTTACGACCTGAATACGTACAAATGGAGTAACAACACCCCTGCATCGGAGGAATGGAAAGCAAACCCGGTTAACAAGCTGTATGCCTGTAACAATTATATCTGGATTTGCTGGCAGGGAGGCATTAGCATCTATGATGTAAAGCAAAACACATTCCGGCAGTTACATTATCAGGGAGACAGCAGCCAGCCCGACTTACAAAAAGCAAATATCGAGGATGTGGTAAGCATTGACAATACGCATTTCTATATAGCTACCCATGGCGGACTGGCAGAAATTGCCTTTGAGACGGCTGACCTTTCCAAAGCCTCTTTCGGCATGAAATACGTAGATGCAAAAGATTCATATTGCTATTACAACCTTGGAAGAAGGCTAAACACTTTGGCTTACGACAAGACACGTAACACCTTATGGATAGGCAGCATTGGAAATGGTATTGCCAAAATTAGCCTCTATAATCCTTTCCACAACCAGATAGCACTGGATTACAACATTCAGGTCACCGGCATAGCCGAAGATCAGGACGGATATATCTGGCTTTCTACTTTCAATAACGGATTATGGAAAAGTCAACAGAACACCGTTTCCGACCAAATGAGCTTTGCTCCTTATACGCAACATGGGTTGAGCCATGCCAACTATACACTTTATAAAGATGGCAACAAGCAATTCTGGATTGGAGACGAGCAGGGTACAATCATCTGCCTGAACCCACTGACGAATAATTCCACTTCTTACAAACTGACTTTACCGGACGGGAAAGAAATGCCAGCTCCTATACTCGGCTTTTGTCTGGATTCCAGAAATCGCTTATGGGTGGTCACTACAAGAGGACTGGGTCTATATGACTGCGAGAGCAATCAATGCAAAGCGTTCTATCATCAAAATGACTTTAAAGTGTCTCTTGTCACAGAAGATAAAGAAGGCGACATCTGGGCTGCAACTACAAACGGAGTTAAACAGGTAGACATAAAAGAAGGTAAAATCCAGCTGACCGATGGGTTTGAAGAAAAGGCAGGTGAACATCCGGCTGTGGTAAACACGGTCTTTATAAACAACTATAACCAGTTATTGGTGAGCTATCCTGATAAAATACTTTGCATTGATAAACGAACCAACAAACAACAAGAAACATCCACCTCTTTTATTATCAATCGGGGAGACATCAACTGCATGATTGACGACCGTAACGGCAATATCTGGATGGGTAGTAATTCCGGGATAATGACATTGCGCAACAATGGAGAGTCACTATATAGTTTCCTCTCTCTGGGAAACTATGAAGCAGTATGCCACCTTCACGACGGACGCTTACTTTGGAGCAACTCAAAAGGTTTGGTATTCTTTGCGCCCGAAAAAGTAAAGAAAGGGAACCCTGAAGCCCGGTTAATCCTTTCTGACATAGCCATAGGAGAAAGAATTATAAATAGCAATGAGAAGATTAACGGGCAAGTTGTCATAAAAGAAGGAGCACGTTTCCTACATTCACTGGAACTGTCACAAGCCAACCGGAACGTTACGTTCTATTTTGCAAGCCCCGATAGTGAAGCATCTGCCGGCATGATAGCCTACCGGCTTCTGCCTGAGAATGAAGAATGGACCAGACAATCAATTAAAGACGGAGTCTCGTTTACCGATTTGCCGGCAGGCACCTATACGCTACAAGCAAAAATCATTTACCCCGACGAAACAGAAGGTGTTGTGTATGAGTTGGAGTTACGTGTAAATCCGCATTGGACATTAAGCCCGGTTGCCTTCCTCGTTTATGCTCTGCTGATAGCCGGTATTATATTCATCATCCGTAAAAAACAAAAATCTCATCAGATTCACCCCGCGAATAAACCGACAGAAGAGAATACTCCCAAGGAAGAAGTCAAGAAAGTGGCGGAACATCCTGCCGCACCGGTTCAGGTAAAGGTGGAAACACCCCGTGAGTCACCACCTGTTTCTCCAGCAGAACAAGAGGCAGCCGATGAAAAGAGATATAAACTGCTTGTTGTGGAAGACAGTGCCGACATACGCCTTTACCTGAAAGTGTTGTTTTCTCCTTTATATGATGTGGTTACTGCCGAAAACGGTCAAATCGGAGTCGATACGGCCCATCTGGAAATGCCGGATTTGATTCTGTGTGACATCATGATGCCGGTAAAGACGGATATGAATGTTGCAAGGAGTTGAAAGATGATCCGAACACATGCCACATTCCGGTCATCATGCTGACAGCGAAGAATGAAGATGCCGATATATTGGAAGGCATAGAAAACGGAGCTGACGATTATATGATGAAGCCCTTTAACCCGGATATACTGAAAGCTAAAGTAAGGAATCTTATAAAAAGTCGGGGCGAACTGAAGCAAGCCTATGGCCAGTTGCTGCAAACAGCCAGTGACAAACCGTTGGAAGAAGAAGAAAAAGAGTTGCAGATAGAAGACCCCTTCATCTCCGAACTCCTGAAAAAAGTGGAGGCAACGATGTGCGAAGCAGACTTTCAGTGTGAAAAAACTGGCTTCGGACATGAATATGAGCCAGCCCACCCTTTACCGTAAAGTAAAACAAAGCACCGGCTTCACCATTGTAGAACTGATTCGGAGTGTACGTATGAAGCAAGCTGCCTTGCTGTTGCAAAAGCAATATGCCGTACAGGAAGTGGCAGAGAGAGTAGGATATAATGATATTCCGACTTTCCGCAAACACTTTACCGAATTTGCCGGAACCACTCCATCTACTTATGCAGCCTCCAAACAGAACCAAAATTCAATATAACTTCTGTTCATTTTATAATAGTTTTGAATAAGATTCACCACAGATTACACGGATTTACACAGATTCTTTAGACATAAGAACAAAAGAACATAACTTCTTAGAATTGCCACGGACCGGCGAGGCGCCGGAGCCAGGTTTGCTGCGCGATGTTTAGAATTGCCACGGACTTCAGTCCGTGGATAGATGTGCATTTCCCCTCCCCGAGGGCTTTAGCCCAATTCAATACGATTGGGCTAAAGCCCAAGAAGAAAGAGACTTCTTGATCCACGGGCTGAAGCCCGTGGCAATTCTAAAAGCGCAGCCAACTTTCAACTTTCAATTCTCAACTTTCAACTCTAAAGCCCGTGGCAATTTTTAAGCAATTCGTGTTAATCCGTGTAATTCGTGGTGAACTCCATCTCCTTCATCATTTCTATGTTATACACTATTTACCCATTCCTTATTTACATCAAAAATCACTACACCAATTTACAGTAAACAGAAAAAAGGCGACCAATAAGCAATCGGTCGCCTTTTTATCGTAACCATTGCCCTGAATGCTTCTGAACGGGATATTATACAGTCTGCACCCGAACCAATCACATACGCCGTTCGTACCTATCACATACGCCGTATATGGGTATTACAAACGGCGTATGTGATAGGTTCAGTTCCTACCCAATGCAGAAACACTCCTATTCCATTGGCAGCACGTATAGGGGGAAATTGAAATATCAAAACAAATCGAACGAGATACGTGCGTTATTTACCCGTTCCAGCAAGATGCGGTCTTTGTTCCAGTGGAAAGGCTTATACTCCGTATTCGTCTTGAGCTTATTGTTGCGGAAAATGATTCCGTCCACCGATTTGGCATAAAGTATCGGGGCATCAAACGTTTCGAACTCATTATTCTCAATCACAATGCCACTATGGAAATACTTCTGCTGGTCCTTCAGATTCGGATTTCAGGATAAATGGAGATAACGGCATTGGTGAATTGAAACATATTGGTGAGCGCATTGACAAAACGGTTGTTCCGGATAGTAACATTATGGCAAGCCCCCGTTTCGTACCAACCGTTGCAATCACCGCAAAGCAGGATAGCCGTACCGGATGTATGATCGAACAGGTTGTTCTCGACAATGGTTTCCCGGGGTGTACTAAACAGCGTGCCACGGGCACGGTTGTTGCGAATCGTATTATCGGCAAACAGCACTTCCGGCGTCCAGGTCAGATTCTCGATGCCAAAGCCGCTCTGCTCGCTAATGTCCGGATCAATGCTTTCGTTAAAGGAAATAACAAACTCGCGTGCACCATCCACCGTCTCTTTGTCGTGCGGACGGATAGACGCAATCCGGTTCTTTTCACCAATAAGTTCCATTGTTTCCGAACGCACAAACTGTACGCTATCTCCTTGGAATCCCCAATCGAATCCCCAAGCCTGACCGTGCATATAGCGTCCTATCAACGTGTGGTCGTCCACCCGCTTTACCACTTTCAGGTAAGTGCCGTGCACATTGATGGCATCGTCCATCATTCCTTCATACAGCCCGTTTCGGGAAACAATTTTGCCTTTACAGCCCGAGAAGTGGGTAGCGTCTGCCTGAGTAGTAAAGTAGCGAGGGTCTTCATCACCTCTCAGACACACGCTGAAACCGTCCAGGGTAATGTTATCACAGAGTTGCGCCAGCAGTCCCATGCCTTCGGCATAATGCACCCGGATGTTCAGCAGGCTCGTATTGGTATTGTGCGAAAGAAAAACTCCCGGTGTGGGACGTCCGTAACCACGCATGGCAATCACAGTGCCGGGCACAAGCCTTGCGTCTTTCCAGTTGGGCGCATTCACCCGGCGCGGAGCAACCTCGTTAGCCCCCTTGGTGGGACAGGCTATGTCACTCGTATTATAAACAAGTCGTTTGGTTTTCCCTTCAAAAGCAATCCCCCAGGGGTGACGCATTTTCCATCCTTCGCCATAGCTTTCAAAAACAGAATCCTGGCTACGCGGTAGTTCACCCACGGAGCTACCTCAAAAGTAATTCCTTCCGAAGGCGAGTTTTCTATCACCTTGACCTGGGCAATGTGAGGCGTCGCAAAGTCCACACTGAAGTTTTTCAGCACACAATCTGACGAACGAAGCAGAGAGACGGGAATCATCCGTCCATAAAAGATAAATTCGGAACCCTGGCCATCCAGAGTCAAGTTCTTCATATCTTCGAGAGCAACACCCACTTTCTTAGGATTGTCCTGGTCGTGGTTGGAGATATAATACTCGCGTACAGCAGCCCCCGCCTCATGGAAGTGGTAACGTCCTTTCGGAAAACGGAGCACAATATGATCTCCTTCTTTATATTCCGATTTAATCTTAGCCAATGCTTTTTGCAACACAGGCGAAGCATTTTTTTTACTATTGGCTTTCAAGCCGAATTGAGATATATCGTACACCCGTTCGGCAGCAGTGATGCTCACGGTTAAAACAGAGAAAAGAATTGCCAGAGAATATAAAAACAGCGTTCGCATAGTAGAATAACTTAAAATTAAGAGATTAATAATAATGCTGCAAATATACATTCATTTTCCGGATAGCGCATTTTTAGGTTAATTATCTTTGGTAATAAAAATACAAACCTGTATATTTGAACACAATAAATAATACAATTAACACACTAACTGCTATGAGTAGTAACATTTTTCTAATCATCGCAATCGTAACCACCGGTATCTTCGTTGTGCAATTTATCCTATCAGTCTTCTTCGGAGACATTGACGCTGATGCAGACATCGACGTAGACATCAGTAGCGTGGTTTCCTTCAAGGGATTGACTCACTTCGGTATCGGTTTTGGTTGGTATATGTATCTGGCAGGCAACACTGATGCGAGCAGTTACCTCATTGGCATACTGGTGGGGCTGATATTTGTTTTTGCCGTATGGTTTCTGTATAAAAAAGCATACCAGCTCCAACAAGTCAACCACTCGGAAAAAACAGAGCAACTTGTGGGACGTGAATGCACGATCTATTTTAAACAGAGCGAAGGCAGATATACCGTACAGGTCAGCCGAGACGGAGCCATGAGAGAGGTCGATGTGCTTTCCGGGTCAGGCAAAAGCTACCAGACCGGAGACAAAGCAATCATCACCGCCTACAAAGACGGAACATTGTATATTCAATAAATCAAACTCAAAATAAAAACTATGACTCTGGAAATGATTATGATGACTGCCATCCTGGTAGCGGTTCTTTTACTCACCTTTTTCGGTATCCTTTCACGCTATCGCAAATGTAAGAGTGACGAAGTATTGGTAGTATATGGTAAGACAGGCGGTGACAAGAAATCCGCCAAACTATATCATGGCGGCGCCGCTTTTGTATGGCCTATCGTTCAGGGCTATGAGTTCCTGTCCATGAAACCGATGCAAATTGACTGTAAACTGACAGGCGCCCTGTCGGCACAAAACATCCGTGTGGACGTACCGACTACCATCACCGTTGCCATCAGCACCGATGCAGAGGTGATGCAAAATGCAGCCGAACGTATGCTGGGACTGACCATTGACGACAAGCAGAACCTCATTACGGATGTGGTGTACGGACAAATGCGTCTGGTTATTGCCGACATGACCATTGAAGAACTGAACTCCGACCGTGACAAATTCCTCTCGAAAGTAAAAGATAACATCGACACAGAGCTTCGCAAATTCGGTCTGTATCTGATGAACATCAATATCAGTGACATCCGTGATGCTGCCAACTACATCGTCAACCTCGGTAAAGAGGCTGAAAGTAAGGCACTGAACGAGGCACAAGCCAACATCGAGGAACAGGAGAAACTGGGTGCTATCAAAATAGCCAACCAGATAAAGGAACGCGAAACCAAAGTAGCCGAGACACGTAAAGACCAGGATATCGCCATTGCGGAAACAAAGAAACTACAGGAAATATCGGTGGCTAATGCCGATAAAGACCGTATTTCCCAGGTGGCACTGGCAAATGCGGAAAAGGAATCTCAGGTGGCTAAAGCCGAGGCAGACAAGAATATCCGCATCGAACAGGCAAACACGGAGAAAGAGAGCCGCGTTGCCGAACTGAACTCCGACATGGAAATCAAACAGGCGGAAGCTGCCAAGAAAGCAGCTATCGGACGTAATGACGCACAAAAGGAAATTGCCCTTTCCAACGCCGAACTGGCAGTCACTCAGGCCAATGCCGACAAGCAGTCGGGTGAGGCGGCAGCCAAATCGGAAGCAGCCGTACAAACAGCGAGAGAAATAGCCCAAAAGGAAGTGGAAGAGGCTAAAGCCAGAAAGGTAGAATCGTCATTGAAAGCGGAGAAGATTGTTCCGGCTGAAATAGCCAGACAGGAAGCCATCTTACAAGCAAATGCCGTTGCGAAAAGGTGACCCGCGAAGCAGAGGCACGTGCCAAGGCTATGTTGGCACAAGCACAGGCAGAAGCAGAAGCCATCCGCATGAAGCTGGAAGCAGAAGCAGAGGGTAAGAAGAAGTCATTGCTTGCCGAAGCCGAAGGCTTTGAGGCAATGGTGAAAGCAGCCGAATCGAATCCGGCTATTGCCATTCAGTATAAGATGGTAGACCAGTGGAAGGAAATTGCCGGAGAACAGGTGAAGGCATTCGAGCATATCAACCTGGGCAACATCACCGTATTTGACGGGGGCAACGGCGGGACAAGCAACTTCCTGAATACGCTTGTGAAAACCGTAGCACCGAGTCTTGGTGTCCTGGATAAACTTCCGATAGGAGAAACAGTGAAAAATATCATTAAACCGGAAAGTAAAGAGAAAGAAGAAAAAAAGAAATAGAAAGGTATTTATCATTCTCTTTTAGACACGGATTTCACGGATTACACGGTTTGTAAATACATAACAACTGTGTAATCCGTGAAATCCGTGTCTAAGTTAGTTCATTATAATATAGAATTTTTGTTTTGCATAACTCTCCATTTGTTTCGGCGGATTTGCAATCCGCCGATTCATAACATCAGTGTAATCCGTGAAACCGCGTCCCGGCATTTAACGCACTGTTATATGAAAACACCCCTGCTTTAATTCATACTTAATATAACATTTATTGGCCTGACGAACATCGCGCAACACTTCGGCAAGTACCAGTTTCAGCGTATCCGCACTGACATCCTGCAAAGGACGGTTATCGGTATCTTCCACTTTCACAAAACGCTTCCAGCTAACATCGAACGTAGTGCCATAAAAGTGGCAGGAGTTTCTTCGACGCATTCACATTGCGACGCCTCAACCGCTTTACATCCTTTTCTGTCCGAAGCACGGAAGTCACCAGAATCTTATTCGGGTTCAGTCCTTTGGCTACAAGTGAATCGAGAAAGTTAGCTCCAATAGTATCGAGCAATGCAGAAGCGCGGGGCACCAGATAAGGAATGGAGTGCGTCAATGAACCTACTGAATAAAAATCATTATCGGCAATATTTACTAACTTCCCGTCCAGGTGTTCAGCTTCTTCACGTGAGGCAAGCGGCGCAATCCCCAGGACACGCGCCACTTTAAGCTGAACATCATTCAAATCGCCAAACGAACGTTTATAACTGACTACTCCTTTTATATTGCGCGGCTCGTTGAGCTTAAGCGACATATCTTTCTTTTTGCATCCCGTCAAAAGGGGCGGCAGAATGAACAAAATAATAAAAAATAGGAACCAACAGTTCCTTTTACCTATATACATAATGAGACTTTAAACAGTTTTACCCGGACAAAGATACTTGAAATATCTTTTTTAATAATCCCTACCGCAAAATATTACGGCAATTATCGGCAAAGTATGCAAACGTTTCATTAAATTTGCAGTCCATTTTACAACATATTGACTGAACGCTTAAATTGATTCAATGATAGAAAAGCTGATAGTTCTCGAGGATATCGATCCGGTTATATTTTATGGCGTGAACAATGCCAACATACAGTTAATAAAAGCCTTGTACCCTAAACTGCGCATTGTAGCCCGGGGCAACGTCATCAAGGTATTGGGAGACGAAGAAGAAATGTGCGCCTTCGAAGAGAATATAACCAAACTCGAAAAGTACTGTGCAGAATATAATTCGTTGAAAGAAGAAGTTATCATTGACATCATCAAAGGCAACGCTCCGCAAGCGGAGAAAGCAGGCAACGTCATCGTATTCAGTGTCACCGGGAAACCTATAATTCCCCGTAGCGAGAATCAATTGAAGCTCGTCGAGGGATTTGCTAAGAATGACATGATTTTCGCCATTGGCCCCGCAGGCTCAGGAAAGACATACACTGCCATTGCACTTGCCGTACGTGCCTTGAAAAACAAAGAAATAAAAAAGATTATCCTCAGCCGCCCGGCAGTGGAAGCCGGCGAAAAGCTCGGGTTTCTTCCAGGCGACATGAAGGACAAGATAGACCCATATCTGCAACCGCTTTATGATGCTTTGCAAGACATGATACCTGCGGCTAAGCTGAAAGAATATATGGAACTTAACATCATACAGATTGCCCCACTTGCTTTTATGCGCGGGCGTACGCTGAACGATGCAGTAGTCATATTGGACGAAGCGCAGAACACCACTGCCCAGCAAATTAAAATGTTTCTGACCCGTATGGGCATGAACACTAAAATGATAGTAACGGGAGATATGACGCAGATTGACCTGCCGGCATCGCAAACTTCCGGACTCGTGCAGGCACTGCGTATTCTGAAAGGGGTAAAAGGGATCAGTTTCGTCGAACTGAACAAGAAAGATATTGTACGACACAAGTTAGTAGAGCGTATTGCAGAGGCTTACGAGCGGTTTGATAAAGAAAAAACAGCACTCCGGAACTCTTCTAAAGAAAAAGAGGAAAAAGAGACTATTAAAGTAGAAAAGAAATAAATCAAGGCTAATCTTACCCCCTCTCCTTAGGAGAGGGCTGGGGTGAGGCTTTATAATATTACAGTTATGAAAGCATTGACAAAGACAGATTTCAACTTTCCTGGTCAGAAAAGTGTATACCACGGAAAAGTACGTGATGTGTATAACATCAACGGTGAACAACTTGTTATGGTAGCTACCGACCGTATCTCGGCTTTTGACGTAGTTTTGCCTGAAGGTATCCCTACAAAGGACAAATGCTGAACCAGATTGCAGCCAAATTCCTGGATGCAACAACCGACATCTGCCCTAACTGGAAGCAAGCTACTCCGGACCCTATGGTGACCGTAGGTGTGCTTTGCGAAGGTTTCCCGGTAGAGATGATTGTGCGCGGCTATTTGTGCGGAAGTGCGTGGCGTACATACAAGAGCGGTGTTCGCGAAATCTGTGGCGTGAAACTTCCCGAAGGAATGAAAGAGAATCAAAAATTCCCGGAACCTATCATCACACCGACTACTAAAGCTGAAATGGGTCTGCATGACGAAGACATTTCAAAAGAAGAAATACTGAAACAAGGTCTGGCTACTCCCGAAGAATATGCTATTCTTGAGAAGTACACCATGGCTCTTTTCAAACGTGGAACCGAGATAGCAGCAGAAAACGTGGCTTAATCCTGGTAGACACCAAGTATGAGTTTGGTAAGCATAACGGTACAATCTACCTGATGGACGAAATCCACACTCCGGATTCAAGCCGTTACTTCTACTCAGACGGTTATCAGGAACGTTTTGAAAAAGGAGAAGCCCAGAAACAACTTTCAAAAGAATTTGTACGCGAATGGTTAATGGAAAACGGTTTCCAGGGAAAAGAAGGACAGAAAGTTCCTGAAATGACTCCGGCTATCGTACAGAGTATCAGCGACCGTTACATCGAGTTGTTCGAGAACATCACCGGTGAGCAGTTCGTTAAAGAAGATACAAGTAACATTACTGAACGTATCGAAAGAAACGTCATGACGTTTCTTAGTTGAAAGTTAAAAATGGAAAGTTGAAAGTTCTATGCAGCTAAATGCCGCAACTACCGAACTCTCAACTTCCAGTTGACAACTTTCAACTCTCAACTTTCAATTTTCAACTTATATGAATTACCCGCAAGAAAACATCAAGCCTTACGACAAGGAGGGAAAGAAAAGCGAACAGGTGGAACAAATGTTCGACAACATTGCACCTGCCTACGACCAACTTAACCACACCCTTTCTTTGGGTATCGATAAGAGTTGGCGCCGTAGAGCCATTAACTGGCTCAAACCTTTCCAGCCGCAACGCATCATGGATATAGCTACCGGCACAGGCGACTTTGCCATTCTGGCTTGCCGCGAACTTTGCCCGGAACTCCTTATCGGTACGGACATATCCGAAGGAATGATGAATGTGGGACGCGCCAAGGTTAAAGAAGCAGGTCTCTCCGGCAGAATCTCTTTTGCCAGAGAGGACTGTACCTCTCTCTCGTTTGCTGACGAAAGTTTTGATGCTATCACTGTAGCCTTCGGTATACGTAACTTCGACAACCTCGATAAAGGATTATCTGAGATGTGCCGCGTACTGAAACGGGGAGGCCATCTGGTCATTCTTGAACTGACCACCCCCGACCGTTTCCCAATGAAGCAACTGTTTACCGTTTACTCCAAAGTGGTCATTCCAACTCTCGGCAAGCTACTTTCTAAAGATAATAATGCCTATATATATCTGCCACAAACCATCAAAGTCTTCCCGCAAGGAGAAGTAATGAAGGAGGTAATTTCCCGCGCTGGGTTCGGGCGGGTACAATTCCGCAGACTTACATTTGGCATTTGTACACTTTATATGGCTACCAAATAAGATTATGCAAAAGTACGGTTTAATAGGCTACCCGCTGAAACATTCGTTTTCTATCGGATTCTTTAATGAGAAATTCCGTTCCGAAGGGATTGATGCAGAATACTTCAATTTGAAATTCCGCAAATCAATGATTTCATGGAAGTAATTGAGGAGAACCCAAACCTCTGCGGACTCAATGTAACCATCCCTTATAAAGAACAGGTCATCCCGTTTCTTGACGAGCTGGATAAGGATACGGCTAAAATAGGAGCAGTAAACGTTATCAAGATCATTCGTCAGAAAGGAAAAATCAAACTGATTGGATACAATTCCGATATTATCGGATTCACGCAGTCCATCGAGCCACTCTTGCAACCTCACCACAAAAAAGCACTTATCCTGGGAACAGGAGGTTCTTCTAAAGCTGTTTACCACGGACTTAAAAATCTGGGAATAGAAAGTACCTTCGTATCACGAACCCCCAAAAACGGGATGTTGACTTACGAAGAGTTAACTCCGGAAGTGATGGCAGAGCACACTGTTATTGTCAACTGTACGCCTGTCGGCATGTATCCCAAAGTGGATTTCTGCCCCAATATTCCTTACAACGAACTGACATCCGACCATTTACTTTACGATTTATTGTATAATCCGAACGTTACTCTTTTCATGAAAAAAGGAGAAGAACACGGTGCCGTGACCAAAAACGGGCTTGAAATGCTCTTATTACAAGCATTTGCAGCCTGGGAAATTTGGCAGCATGGTGCTGCACCCAGATTGGCTACGCCATAAAACTTTGAAATATTGGCAGCCACTTGCAGCTCGTAACTTGTAGCTCATTTTATTGGCTATAAGGAAAAAAAGCTGTACTTTTGCAGCTGTATACAAAACCCCAATAACTCATGAGTAATCAACGATACATGATGCGAGGCGTCAGCGCATCAAAAGAAGATGTACACAACGCCATCAAGAACATAGACAAAGGTATTTTCCCACAAGCATTCTGTAAAATTATTCCCGATATTCTGGGCGGTGATCCGGAGTATTGTAACATTATGCATGCTGACGGTGCAGGAACTAAGTCATCACTGGCATACATGTATTGGAAAGAAACAGGCGACCTGTCTGTTTGGAAAGGCATTGCACAGGATGCCTTGATTATGAATATCGACGACCTGCTCTGCGTAGGCGCAGTTGATAATATCCTGGTTTCTTCCACCATCGGACGCAACAAACTGCTCATAACGGGTGAAGTGATTTCGGCTATTATTAACGGAACAGACGAATTGCTGGCGGAACTCCGCGATATGGGAGTGGGTGTATATGCCACAGGTGGTGAGACAGCCGATGTAGGCGACCTTGTACGCACCATCATCGTAGACAGTACGGTGACATGCCGCATGAAACGTGCAGACGTTATCGACAATGCCAATATCCGCCCGGGAGATGTCATTGTAGGTTTGGCATCTTACGGACAAGCCACTTACGAAAAAGAATATAACGGCGGTATGGGCAGCAATGGCCTGACCAGTGCCCGTCACGATGTATTTGCCAAATATCTGGCAGAGAAATATCCTGAAAGCTATGATGCAGCGGTACCCGAAGAATTGGTTTACTCCGGTAAACTGAACCTGACAGACAACGTTGAAGATTCTCCACTCGACGCGGGCAAACTCGTACTTTCTCCTACCCGTACATATGCACCGGTAGTAAAGAAGTTACTGGATGCTCTTCGTCCCGAAATCCACGGCATGGTACACTGCTCCGGCGGGGCACAAACCAAAGTGCTGCATTTCGTAGACAAAGTACGTGTGGTTAAAGATAATCTTTTCCCCGTGCCCCCTCTCTTCAAAACCATTCAGGAACAAAGCGGAACCGACTGGGCAGAAATGTATAAAGTGTTCAATATGGGACACCGGCTGGAAGTCTATCTCTCACCGGAACACGCAGCGGAAGTTATTGCAATCAGCGAGTCATTCGGTATTCCGGCACAGATTGTAGGACGCATCGAAGAAAGCGATAAAAAAGAACTTATTATCAAGAGTGAATTCGGAGAATTCAGATATTAAATAATATGCTAATGAGACAATATGCCAATATGCTAATTGGCTACGTCCTATTGCATGCCATTGGCACATTGACACATTGAACAATTATTTATGGCAGATAACAACAATATTGTAGAAAAGCTCGACGGTCTCATTGCCCGTTTTGAAGAGGTATCTACCCTCATTACCGATCCGGCAGTGATTGCCGACCAAAAGCGTTACGTAAAACTGACCAAAGAATATAAGGATCTGGACGACTTGATGAAAGCCCGCAAAGAATATATACAGTTGCAGGCCAATATTGAAGAAGCCAAAGATATTCTCTCTAATGAACAGGACACCGAGATGAGAGAAATGGCAAAAGAGGAACTGGATAACAGCCAGACCAGAATACCACAATTGGAAGAAGAGATAAAGCTGATGCTTGTTCCTGCCGACCCGCAGGACAGCAAGAATGCGATTCTTGAAATTCGTGGAGGTACAGGTGGCGATGAAGCTGCCATCTTTGCAGGTGACTTGTTCCGTATGTATGCCAAATATTGCGAAACCAAAAGTTGGAAAATGGAAGTATCCAGTGCCAATGAGGGTGCAGCAGGCGGATATAAGGAAATTATCTGTAGCATTACAGGCGATAACGTATATGGCATCATGAAGTACGAATCGGGCGTACACCGTGTGCAACGCGTGCCTGCTACCGAAACACAGGGGCGTGTCCATACCTCGGCAGCTTCTGTTGCCGTATTGCCCGAAGCCGAAGAATTTGACGTAGTTATCAACGAAGGAGAAATTAAGTGGGATACTTTCCGTTCGGGCGGTGCTGGCGGACAGAATGTAAATAAGGTGGAATCAGGCGTACGCTTGCGTTATAACTGGAAGAATCCTAATACAGGCGAAGTAGAAGAAATCCTTATCGAATGTACCGAAACCCGTGACCAACCCAAGAATAAAGAACGCGCGCTGTCACGCCTGCGCACATTTATCTACGACAAAGAACATCAGAAATACATCGATGATATTGCGTCTAAACGCAAGACAATGGTATCTACGGGTGACCGTTCTGCCAAAATCCGTACATACAATTATCCGCAAGGACGCATCACTGACCATCGAATCAATTATACTATCTATAACCTCGCTGCTTTTATGGATGGAGACATCCAGGAGTGCATTGACAAACTGACGATTGCAGAAAACGCCGAACGTCTGAAAGAAAGCGAACTATAAAATAATCACGAAAAAGATATGAATAAGCAACAATTATTTGAAAATATCAAACGCAAGAAATCATTCCTTTGCGTAGGACTCGATACAGACATCAGAAAAATTCCTGAACACTTGCTGGACGAAGAAGATCCTATATTTGCATTCAACAAGGCAATCATCGACGCAACAGCCGACTATTGTGTTGCCTACAAACCTAACCTTGCATTCTATGAATGTATGGGAACCAAAGGCTGGATCTCTTTTGAAGCAACTGTAAATTACATCAAAACGAATTATCCCGACCAATTCATCATTGCCGATGCAAAACGTGGTGATATCGGAAATACATCGGCTATGTATGCCCGCACCTTCTTTGATGAACTGGACATAGACTCGGTAACCGTTGCCCCTTACATGGGTGAAGACAGCGTTACTCCGTTCCTGTCATACGGTGGTAAATGGGTTATCCTGCTGGCATTGACTTCCAACAAAGGCTCACACGATTTTCAGCTGATGGAAGACGCTAACGGTGAACGCCTTTTTGAAAAAGTATTGAAGAAGTCCCAGGAATGGGCAAACGACCAGCAAATGATGTACGTGGTAGGAGCCACTCAGGGACGTGCTTTTGAAGATATTCGTAAGATTGTTCCTAACCACTTCCTTTTAGTACCGGGCATCGGTGCACAGGGTGGCTCACTCGAAGAGGTATGCAAGTATGGCATGAACAGTACTTGTGGACTTATCGTTAACTCTTCACGTGGAATTATTTACGCAGATAACTCAGAAAAGTTTGCAGAAGCCGCACAAGCTGCCGCCAAAGAAGTTCAGCAGCAGATGGCCGAACAACTGAAAGCAATCTTATAATGCCTTACGAAAGAAAGATAATAAACGATCCGGTTTTCGGATTTATAAATATCCCAAAGGGGTTGCTGTATGACATAGTACAGCATCCCCTTTTGCAGCGTTTAACCCGTATCAAGCAAGTGGGGCTCTCCTCTGTTGTTTACCCCGGTGCGCAACACACTCGTTTCCAACACTCTTTGGGTGCATTCTATTTGATGAGTGAAGCCATTACACAGCTTACTTCCAAGGGACAGTTCATATTTGACAGTGAAGCCGAAGCCGTACGGATTGCCATCCTGCTGCATGATATCGGTCACGGTCCGTTCTCACATGTGCTCGAAGATACCATTGTCAAAGGTGTCTCACATGAGGAAATCTCGTTGATGCTCATGGAGCGGATGAACAAAGAGATGAACGGACAGTTAAGTCTTGCCATCCAGATATTTAAAGACGAATATCCCAAGAAGTTCCTTCACCAGCTTGTGAGCGGGCAACTGGATATGGACAGGCTCGATTATCTGCGCCGCGACAGCTTCTATACCGGAGTTTCCGAAGGTAATATAGGTTCCGCACGCATCATCAAGATGCTCGATGTGGCAGACGATCACCTGGTAGTAGAATCGAAAGGTATATATTCTATCGAAAACTTCCTGACTGCCCGCCGCCTGATGTATTGGCAGGTATATTTGCATAAAACGTCTGTAGCCCACGAACGCATGCTGATTAGTACGTTGTTGCGTGCCAAAGAGCTTGCTTCCAAAGGAGTAGAGTTATTTGCTTCGCCTGCGCTGAAATTCTTTCTCTACAACAACATCGATCAGGAAGAATTCTACAACAATCCGGACTGTCTGGAGAACTTCATCCAGCTTGATGATAACGACATTTGGACTGCCCTGAAGGTGTGGAGCACCCATTCGGACAAAGTTTTATCCAACCTCAGTCTTGGTATGATTAATCGTAACATTTTCAAGGTAGAGGTATCTTCAGAGCCTATCAGTCAAGAAAGGGTAAAAGAATTGACCCGGCAAATCAGCGAGCAACTGGACATTACACTGTCCGAAGCAAGCTATTTCGTTTCTACCCGGAGTATTGAGAAGAATATGTATGATCCGGCAGACGATAGTATAGATATTATCTACAATGACGGAACGATAAAAAATATTGCAGAAGCATCTGATATGCTAAACATCTCGTTGCTTTCTAAAAAGGTAAAGAAATACTA
Source organism: Lepidodactylus listeri (assembly GCA_029233225.1). NCBI lineage: Eukaryota > Metazoa > Chordata > Lepidosauria > Squamata > Gekkonidae > Lepidodactylus > Lepidodactylus listeri. The sequence continues at coordinate 10,142 of JARCFY010000284.1, read as the reverse complement.
TATTTGCTATCATCGTTTGCATGAATAAGGTCAAAATATTCATCAAAGAGTAAGGATATATAAAAAAAAAGTCCGTTATTTGCGTACTAATATAAATTTAAGTTAGACATGGAGTTCTCGGCTAAGCAAATTGCAGCATTTATCCAAGGGGAAATTATAGGTGACGAAAACGCAACAGTTCACACATTTGCAAAGATTGAAGAGGGGGTACCAGGTGCCATTTCTTTCCTTTCCAATCCCAAATACATATCCTATATCTACGAGACACAGTCAAGCATTGTACTTGTCAACAAGGATTTCACTCCCGAACAGGAAGTCAAAACGACGCTGATTAAAGTAGATAACGCATACGAAAGTCTCGCCAAGCTACTCAACCTTTATGAAATGAGCAAGCCTAAAAGAGTAGGTATCAGCCCGCTGGCTTTTATTGACGAAACTGCCCAAATAGGAAAAGACGTATATATTGCTCCTTTTGCCTGCATCGGTGAACATGCGGAGATTGGAGATAACACCATTATTCACCCTCACGCGACAATAGGCTCAGGAGTCAAAGTCGGCAATAATTGTATTATATATGCCAACGCAACCGTCTATCACGATTGTCGTATCGGCAATGAATGTATCCTTCACGCAGGTTGCGTGATTGGTGCGGACGGATTCGGATTCGCTCCCACCCCGCAAGGATACGAAAAGATTCCTCAAATCGGTATAGTTATCCTTGAAGACAGAGTCGACATTGGCGCCAACGCTTGTGTAGACCGCGCCACGATGGGAGCTACTATTATACATAGTGGCGCTAAGCTGGATAACCTTGTTCAGATAGCCCACAACGATGAAATCGGTTCGCACACGGTGATGGCAGCCCAGGTAGGTGTTGCCGGTTCAACCAAAGTGGGCGAATGGTGTATGTTCGGTGGACAAGTAGGTATTGCGGGACATATCAAGATTGGCGACAGAGTAAATCTGGGCGCGCAGTCAGGCGTGCCAAGCAGCATCGAATCTGATAAACAACTGATCGGTACTCCGCCATGCGAAATGAAGCCGTATTTCAAATCGGCAGCTATCAGTCGTAAACTGCCTGATATGTATTTAGAATTGCACAAGCTTCGCAAAGAAGTAGAAGATTTAAAACAACAATTAAATAAGTAACCAATGCTGAAACAAAAAACTCTGAAAGATAGCTTTTCACTGAGCGGCAAGGGTCTTCACACTGGACTTGACCTAACTGTAACATTTAATCCCGCTCCGGAAAATCACGGATATAAGATACAACGGACAGACGTAGAAGGACAACCTATTATGGATGCCGTAGCCGACAACGTAGTAGAAACGACACGTGGAACCGTACTCGCTAAAAATGGAGTTAAAGTAAGCACAATAGAACATGGAATGGCAGCCCTTTATGCCTTAGGTATAGATAACTGCCTTATTCAGGTAAACGGTCCGGAGTTCCCTATTCTGGACGGAAGTGCACAATATTACGTACAAGAAATAGAAAAGGTAGGAACCGAAGAGCAGAATGCTGTTAAGGATTTCTACATCATTAAATCGAAAATAGAGTTCCGCGACGAGGCTACAGGTTCATCCATCATTGTATTGCCGGATGAAAACTTTAGTCTGAATGTATTGGTATCTTACGATTCTACAATCATTCCGAATCAGTTTGCTACACTCGAAGATATGGCTAAGTTCAAAGACGAAATAGCTCCCAGCCGTACATTCGTATTTGTACGCGAGATAGAACCATTGTTATCGGCAGGGCTTATCAAAGGCGGTGACCTCGACAACGCAATCGTAATCTACGAACGCGAGATGTCACAGGAGAACTATGACAAACTGGCTGACGTTATGAGAGTCCCTCACATGGACGCCCACCAACTGGGTTATATCAACCACAAACCGCTGGTATGGCCTAACGAATGTGCACGCCACAAACTACTTGATGTTATTGGTGACCTTGCCTTGATAGGTAAACCCATTAAGGGAAGAATCATTGCGACTCGTCCGGGACATACTATCAACAATAAGTTTGCCCGTCAGATGCGCAAAGAAATTCGTCTGCATGAGATACAGGCACCGATATACGATTGCAATCAGGCACCTATCATGGACGTAAACCGTATTCGTGAACTGCTTCCACACCGTTATCCGTTTCAACTTATCGACAAAGCAATCGAAATTGGCGCTAACTACATCGTAGGTATAAAAAATGTAACGTCAAATGAGCCCTTCTTCCAGGGACATTTCCCCGAAGAACCGGTTATGCCTGGTGTATTGCAGGTAGAAGCCATGGCTCAGTTAGGCGGTTTGCTTGTCTTGAACTCTGTAGACGAACCGGAACGTTATTCTACTTACTTTATGAAAATAGATGGCGTGAAGTTCCGCCAAAAAGTAGTGCCGGGCGATACTCTTATCTTCCGCGTTGAACTGCTGGCTCCTATCCGCCGTGGAATTTCAACAATGAAAGGCTACGCTTTCGTAGGCGAAAAAGTAGTCTGTGAATGTGAGTTCATGGCCCAAATAGTAAAAAACAAATAAGTATAAGCATGATAAGTCCCTTAGCGTATATTCATCCCGAAGCAAAAATCGGAAATAACGTAGAGATTGCCCCCTTCGTCTACATTGACAAGAATGTAGTTATCGGAGATAATAACAAAATAATGTCCAATGCCAGTATCCTTTACGGTTCCCGTATTGGCAACGGAAATACTGTTTTCCCGGGAGCTGTTATCGGAGCTGTGCCTCAAGACCTCAAGTTCAGAGGCGAAGAAAGTACTGCCGAAATAGGCGATAACAACCTGATTCGTGAAAATGTAACGATCAATCGCGGAACAGCTGCCAAAGGCAGAACCATTTTAGGGTCGAATAACCTGCTAATGGAAAGCGTACACGTAGCACACGATGCTTTAATAGGTAACGGCTGTATCGTGGGTAACTCAACCAAAATGGCCGGTGAGATTGTTATTGACGACAACGCCATCATAAGCGCAAGCGTGTTGATGCACCAGTTTCTGCCACGTAGGAGGTTATGTGATGATTCAAGGTGGATGCCGTTTCAGTAAAGACATTCCACCTTATATCATTGCCGGACGTGAACCTATCGCTTACTGCGGAATTAATATCATCGGACTTCGCCGTCGTGGTTTCTCAAACGAGATTATTGAAAACATCCACAATGCTTACCGCATCATCTACCAAGGTGGTCTGAACAACACGGACGCACTTGTTAAAGTGGAAGAGGAAGTACCGATGAGTCCCGAGATTGAATATATTATTAATTTCGTACGTAACTCAGAACGTGGTATCATCAAGTAAATAGATCAACTATAAACTAAAAAGTTATGATATATAAATTCACCATTATATCTGACGAATCTGATGATTTTGTCAGAGAAATACAAATCAATCCGGAAGCTACCTTCTTTGATTTCCATGAAGCTATTTTAAAGTCAGTGGGTTACACCAACGACCAAATGACTTCCTTCTTTATCTGTGACGAAGATTGGGAAAAAGAAAAAGAGATTACGCTTGAAGCGATGAACGATGACCCGGAAGTTGACAGCTGGGTAATGAAAGAAACACCGCTAAACGAGCTAATTGAGGATGAAAAACAGAAGTTGTTGTATGTATTTGACTACATGACAGAGCGCTGTTTCTTCATCGAACTTTCCGAAATCATCACCGGCAAAGAAATTAAGGGATATAAATGTACGAAGAAAGAAGGCGATGCTCCGAAGCAGACAGTGGACTTTGAAGAGATGGCTACTGCAGGCGGTTCGTTAGATTCTGGACGAAAACTTCTATGGCGACCAAGACTTTGATATGGAAGATTTCGACTCAAACGGATTTGATGTAGACGGTGGTTCTGCTCCCGAAGGCGGATTCGAAGAGTAAATAATGTGCTAATTTGTCAATGTGCCAATATGCCAATGGGCTGCGCTGCGTATTAATTAGTATATTGGCACATTGACAAATCAGCACATTCTATTGGCACATTGACATATTGACAAATTAGCATATTATTCCATGCCCACTCTCATTGTCCTTATTGGCCCCACAGGTGTTGGGAAGACAGAATTGAGTCTTCGCATTGCAGAACATTTCCAAACCCATATTATCTCTTCCGATTCCCGGCAACTATATGCAGACCTCAAAATAGGTACGGCAGCCCCCACCCCGGAACAACTTCAACGGGTGCCCCATCATCTGGTCGGCACTCTGCAATTAACCGACTACTACAATGCGGCCCAGTATGAACAGGAAGTAATGACTCTCCTTGATAATCTTTTTAAACAACATGATGTGGTAGTGCTCACAGGCGGTTCGATGATGTATGTGGATGCTGTATGCAAGGGCATCGACGACATTCCAACCGTAGATGCTGAAACACGCGAACTTATGTTGAAAAGGTATGAAACAGAAGGCTTGGAGCGCCTCTGTGCAGAGTTAAAACTACTCGATCCGGAACATTACAAGATAGTAGATCTGAAAAACAACAAAAGAGTAGTACATGCACTTGAAATCTGCTATATGACAGGGAAAACCTACACTTCCTTTCGCACACAACAAAAAAAAGAACGCCCCTTCAAAATCATAAAGGTTGGTCTGACCCGGGAACGTACCGAACTTTACGACCGCATCAATCGCCGTGTAGACCTGATGATGGAAGAAGGTCTCCTAAAAGAAGCCAGGTCTGTTTATCCATACCGTCAGCTCAATTCACTGAACACAGTAGGCTACAAAGAGATGTTCAAATACCTGGATGGAGAATGGGAACTCCCATTTGCCATAGATAAGATTAAGCAGAACTCCCGCATCTACTCCCGCAAGCAAATGACCTGGTTTAAGCGGGATAAAGAGATTCAGTGGTTCCACCCGGAACAGGAAACTGAAATACTGGATTACTTGCAAAAGAGTATTTAACCAGAGCTCGATTAAATTTATGCTCGTTTCTAAATAGTTATGCACTAATTTTTCAGCCGCAGATGACACAGATAACGCAGATTATAAATTGATAGTAACTGACTCTCCTCCTTCCCGGAAGGAGGGGAATTAGTTACTATTGACTTACAGCTATCCACGGACTGAAGTCCGTGACAATTCTAAGAGCGCAGCCCATTGGCATATTGGCACATTGACAAATTAGCTCATTATTATTCAGTTATACGCTATTTGCATTTATTGAACTCACGTTAGTTGCAGATTCCAAACAGATCCTTATACTGTTCCGTAAGATAGTTATCTAACTCATCATAAAGCTGATAAAGCTGCTTCGTATCGACTTTCCCTGTTGAACGCCACTCATTCAGCTTCCGTTCCGAACGGCTAAACACCTCTTTCTCGACCGGAACAAGACGCTGCATATAACCTGTCCGGTCGGCATTGTACAGCAAATCCCAATTAAAGTAACGATACGTGCCCATACCCTAATTATAACAGAAAACATTTTTAGACAAATCGAAAACTTTCTTTCCTAACGGGGCAGCCTGTATTCGGTCATCCGTAACCAGTAAAGCAGGTATTTTTTTTATCACCATACAGGCACAGCCACGCTCACCGGGGGATAGCCTAAAGCGGTCCACATAGTAGTCAGTTCCGGGGCTTCTCCCACCTTCACTCCCTGTACCACCACTGCCGAAGCCGTTGCGCGCCGGGCAATGAAGTCCTGATCGACAAACCAACCGGTTGTTTTAGGACGATTAAAATCTCCACTTTTTAAGTCAATACCCAACACCGGATTGGCAAACGAACGAGCCAACTCGCTGAATATCCAGGCAGGAGTAATCACATTCATTGCAGAGGCAGGCAGTAATATTTTCTCCTCCTGTTGGTAGCGCACATACCCCGCTCCCCCGTTCACTTCACCGGAAAAAGAGAAATTGGTACGCGCTATATATCCACATGGAGCATCTTTCGGGTTATTGGTATCAAACATAATGTATTTATGATAATCTACCTCGAACAAAGCCGCTCCTCCCTGGGCATCGATCACGCCAAAGTTCGCCTCTATCTGGCTGGGCTTGGTTATTGTATCAAGAAAATGATGGAAATCACTCACAGTGGCACAAACTTCAAGCGCACGACGCATGACACGCCCATTGGCAGCCCCCCGTTCCTCATCTTCCTTCATATCCATCAGGTTATAAGACTGGGTGTTCATCAGCGAAAATCCCACAGAGTTAGTACCTATCCACACTTCCTCCGGATTCTTTTCGTTACTGTTGACTATACCCACAAACGGATAGCGTTCCCCCGGAAAGTATCGCACACTGTTTTGCATGAAATCCGTATCCCGGCTTTTCCATAACAACGGGCGTCCGTCCGGAGTGATTTTACCGGATATGACAGCAGCCGTACAAGCATAGACACCGGGAAACGAACAAACTATCAGCAAAATGATGAGAAGAGCCTTTTTCATATTATTATCTGTTGGTCAAGATGCAAATGTATAAATAATCTGCAAACGATGAATAACGGACGGGAATAAAGCGTATATATTAAGCTCTTATCTCCTATTAACTAAGCCTTTTCATTAAGGATAGTAAGTGTTTTACTTACTGCTTCCGCGTCGTCCCCTTATAAGGGGACAATGGTCACGTAGTAAGAAAACAATAGTCCCGTTATAAGGGGACTATTGTCACATTATAACGGGACTACTAATTTTGAACTTATTCCTTGACCATCTTCACTGTAACCTCAGCAGCAGGAGACACTTTCACAGTCTTCATGCCGATATAAGACACAGCAATCGTTTTGTCTTTGGGAGTATTGATAATGAAACGTCCGTCCATATCGGTAATAGTACCATTTGTAGTACCTTCTATAATGACACTGGCTCCAATAACAGGCTTATCAAACTCATCTTTCACCATACCGATAACTTTAATGCCGTCTTGCACCTGATTACCAATAACTTTCAAACCGCTATTCGATACCCCTATAACAGCAGGTGTATCTTTCAAATCAACAAGAATTACACCGTTCTTACCTTTTTCGCCATAGATTTCTATCGCCGACTTATCTTTGAGGACACTAACCGATTTAATCTTATTGGGATCAAGAGCCTGAAGAATAGCAGCATCTACTTCCTTACCATCTATCAACACCAGAGGCGCCGTGGTTTTATCCATTAGATTAACATTTAGTTTGGTGTCCGCAGTAGCACCAGAACCGGGAACTATACTGAACATAATCGGAACGGCAAAGTTAACACGCACTGCCTGTCCACGCTGCTTACCGGGTTTCCATTTAGGCATGGACTTTACCACGCGAAGCGCTTCGGCATCAAGTTCCGGACTTACAGAATGAACTACTCTGGACGCAGAGATGGAACCGTCTTTGTTAATTATAAATTGTACAATAACGCGTCCCTCTACCTTAGCCTCGAAAGCTGCTTTCGGGTATTTAATGTTTCGAGCCAGAAACTCTTTGAAAGCACTTAGCCCTCCGGGATATTCGGGCATCTCCTCCACTACTTCAAAAACAACATCTTCGGCAACAGACGGTTTCTCTTTCTTCACGGTATCCTGCACAACAGCAAGTGGAGTTTCCGGCACAACAGCTTGCTCTGCTGCAACAGGAGTTTCGGACACAACTTGATTTTCCAGTACTTTTGTTTCCACAATTTCCTTTAAATCATTAACTTTGACGGCTGAAATCTCTTCCATTTTGTTAGAGAACTCAGGACGGGCAAATGCAGTCACTGCAATGGCTGCCAACGGAAGTACATAAACATACTTCAAACGTGCCCACGGATTGGATTTTTCTTTGATCATCATAGTGATACGTTTTTTAAGTTTACTGTGATTAAAGCTGTTGGCCATAGAGTAGAGCCTTGTGCCGACAGCTTTTTTTATTAATAATAGTTGATACTCTTTTGCATTGACACCTTCCTTTATCACGGTCTCGTCCGCTTCATATTCATGTATGTTCTGAAGCTCTTGTTTAAGCAGCCAGGACGCAGGGTTAAACCATTGAAAGAAAATACAGATGTCTGCCAACAACAAATCGACGGAGTGCCGGTTACGGATATGTGCGCGCTCGTGGATAAGTATTTCACGCCCGTTCTCTTCCAGGTCTTTTTTGGAAATGACGATGTACTTCATCCAGCTAAAAGGAGCTATATCCCGGTCATGAACAACGAGCGTTATCTTACCTTCTGTTTGCTCTTTCCGCCCCGACCTGACAAGCATCAGCAGGGAACCTAGCGCATAAAGATTGCGAACGGCAAAGAAAGCAATGCCTGCCAGGTAGAGCATTATCGCAATCTGGATACCTGACACTGTGATTTCCTGTTCTTGCGGAACCACCGCAGTGGTATCGGCCATCATCAGGAGTTGTTCAATGGTCAGCATCGTCTGGTGCATTTCAGTATGTTGGTTTGTCGTAAACTGAACGAAGGGAATACACAACGATAACAATAGAATGCCCAGCAAGGCAATCCGGTTAAAGCGGTGAAACGTTTCCCGACTCAACAGCAAGCGGTAAAACAGGTAGAAGCCTGCCAGGCAGAATGCGGATTTCAGTATATAGACAAAAAAGGTTCCCATAAAGGCATGTGTTTTTGGATGTGATTATTTCTTGGTATCAGCAGCTTCCACCTCCTGAATAAGTTTTTTCAATTCATCGAGCGAAATATCCTCTTCCTTGACCAACGAAGAGACGGCATTCAGATAGGAATTATTAAAATATTTACTGATGACGTTCTTCAATGTTCCTTTGCTGAAATCTTCTTCGCTGACAACAGCGTAATACTGGTATGTATTTCCAAAAGTGTGATGGCTGAGAAATCCTTTCTCCTCCAATCCTCGCACAATGGTGGAAAGAGTATTGAAATGCGGTCTGGGTTCATCATAGAACGCCAGCATCTCCTTCACAAACAGAGGCCCTTTCTCCCAGAAAAAGCCCATGATTTCTTCTTCTTTTGCAGTCAATCCTTTCATATCTTCATTATTTGATATACAAATAACGAAAAGATTTAGTTCATAAACTAATTTTCTTAGTTAATAAAACTAAATCAACAAAAAGGCAGTGCAGTACATCATTCCATTCATTTACTAATCTTATAAACAACGATTTGCTTATCCAGCCTCCGGTAAGTCAGTCCACTTTTGTCGAGCACGCGGTCCATAACCACATCAATAGGGGCATCCGACACGTGGATAGTCACCTGCCTGCGAATCTCATTTCTAATGTCGCTACTTTTTTCCACCGCATCGAATACCCTGACTATAGCAATATCATGCATGTCAAATGAAAATTTCCATTCCTGCACAGCGATGTCTCCCGCCGAAAACACTTTGCTACCACCACAAATCAATAAAATTAATAATGATACACCTCTATGTATCGTTCTCATTCCCACAATGTTTTTAGTGTTTTTAGTTCTTTCTACATTCTTTGTTTCCATGTTTATCTTCCCCTCGCCCTCTTATGGGCTTTCGTCCTGATTGAGAAAAGAAAAATCGACCGAATAAAGGATTGATATTGCCGATAAGACGTTGCCCATATTTTCGGATAAATAGTTTTTCCAGACGCCTTTTTCCCATTCAGATGCGCCTTATTCTTATACTCAAACGATAAATTATAATATCTTTCCAACTGACGCAATACATCAGTAAGACGTGTATTGTCCAGTTCTAAGTAGCCGTCTTTCCAACACGTATACTTGACGGTTCTACTTTCCGCTTCATAAGCTGTTGCCCGCAATACACTACCTTTTCATTCTCTTCCAGCTTCATTTCCGTTCCCCATCTGGGATGTACCACTACACTTCCTTCTATCAGCACGCAGTAAGGAAACCTCCCCTTCTTCGTAAGCCGAAATATCGAATTTAGTGCCGTGTACATGGATGTCGAAACAGTCGGTATGCACAATGAAGGGGCGCAGGCTGTCTTTCGCTACTTCAATATATATCTCTCCTGCAAGAGTCACTTCCCGGGTCTTCCCTGTGAAGCGGGCAGGGAACTTGAGACTGGAACCGGAATTCAGCCACACTTCCGTACCGTCTTCCAGTCTTACTTTAGAACGCTTTCCATAAGGCACAACCAGCTCATTCTTATCGCCTTCCACTTTCTCTATCCACTCTTCATCATCCGCCCGCAGCACAACGGCAGAACCGTCACGCCTCATCTGCAAACGTA
>JARCFY010000283.1:0-36253 GCA_029233225.1 Lepidodactylus listeri | reverse complement strand
TCCAGTATGCCTGGTGTGCGCGGGGCAACACCAGGATAAGCCGGATGGAAGGGTCGTACGTAAAGAAACGGTGCAGCGTGTGCATCAATACTGGCCGGCCGGCAAGCGGCAAAAACTGTTTCGGCAAGTCGGCACCCATCCGCAGCCCTTTTCCTCCGGCCACGATGATTCCGTATTTCTCCATATCGCCCTCCTTATTCTTCTAAGTTATCCAGAATCTTCTTTACTTCCTCGTCGGCTTTTGAACAACTTCTCCTTGCATACTTTCACCAGCCGCGATGCTTCGGCCACCTTTTCGGAAAGCACGTCTACATCCAGTTCGCCTTGTTCTATCTCGGTTACGATGGCTTGTAGCTTTGCTAACGCCTCGTTGTAAGTTTCCTGTTTCTTTGCCATATCCCGTTCGGTTTTTAGAGTACCCGCTCCGCGTTTCCCCGTCGGCAAAACGGGTGGTCAGCTCGTCGCCGGCACTTATTTCTGATGTTTGTTTCACAATCCTGCCGTTTTTTAACGTCAGCGTATACCCCTGGCGCAGGATGTATTCCGGACTGGCCAGCCGGATAAACTGCCCGGCCAGTTCCAGGGTGTTCTTCCTTTGCAATAGGAGCGATTCCGCTCCGTTCATTAAATCTTCCCGCAGGTTCTCCAGCTCGTTGCTTTTCCGTTCCAGCCAGTCCGTAGCCAGTACCGGCAACCGGTGTGCCGTAAACCGGAGTGCGTGCCGGTGCCGTTCGAGCAGGTGCAACGCTAACGGCGGCATTTGCATAATCGTCCTGCGCAACGCCGTTTCTTCTTCACGGAGCCGTTGGCGGGTGAACGCGGCACACTGCTGTTGCAGTGCCACCACGTTGCTCTCCGCTTCTTCGGCGGCCGAAATCAGCAATTGGGCTACGGCCGTAGGCGTTTTGGCGCGCGTATGCGCCACCAGGTCGATTACGGGTATCGTCGCGCTCGTGCCCGATGCCTGTGATAATCGGCAGCGGGAACTGGGCGCAGTGGCAGGCCAGCGGATACGAGTCGAACGAGTTCAGGTCCGACGTGGAGCCTCCGCCCCGGATAATCGCCACTACATCGAAGTGCTCGCTATGTGCGTAAATCCGCTCTAAGGCAGCAATCACGCTTTCCTCCGTTTTCTCTCCCTGCATCACGGCCCGAAACAGTTTCGGATAAAACCGGTATCCCCGGTTGTTGCGGTGCAGTTGGTTCAGGAAGTCTTCGTACCCCGCGGCGGTGGGAGAGGTGATTACCGCAATGCGCTGCGGCAGCGCCGGGAAATCGAGCTCTTTATTCAAGGTGTACACCCCTTCTTCCTGTAATTGCCGGATAATTTCCGTGCGGCGGCGCGCCATGTCGCCTATCGTATAAGCCGGGTCGATGTCGAGCACGGTGAGGCTGAACCCGTACAGTTCGTGGAAATCGACCGCTACTTTTACCAGCACTTTCAGTCCCGAGGTGAACAATTGCCCCGTTTCGCCTTCGAAATACGGCTTCAGCATCCGGTACAACCTTCGCCCAGATGGAAGCTCGGGCTTTCGCTACGGTCTGGCCGCTTTGCGGATGTTTCTCGATAAACTCCAGGTAGCAGTGGCCGGAAGTGAGGTTTACCCGTACGTCGCTCATTTCCGCACGGAGCCAGCACGTTTCCGGGAAAGCGTTGCGGACGGCGTTTTTCACCAGTCCGTTCAGTTCGAGGAGCGAGTATGCCTGCGGTTCCATTTATAAAGTCGGACGGTAGTTTGGTTCGCGGTGTAACATATAAGCCTGGTACAAATCCGGGATGCCGTAGCCCAGTTCCACGTCGGGATGGGTGTATTGGTGCCCCGCTTCCTGCAAGAGCGATACCATTTCCCGGTTCGACAACCCCGGAAGCGCCTGCCACAAGCATACGGCCAGTCCGGCCAGTACGGGGTGGCGAACGAAGTGCCGTTGGCGTACTGGATGTTGCCGTCGGTTCCGAGCACGCAGCATCCCGAGCCTAACGCTACTACGTCGGGCTTGATGCGCCAGTCGGCGGTAAATCCTTTGGAGCTGAAACTGCTCCGTTTGCGGTTCTGGTTTACGGCGCCTACCGTAACCACCGACGGGGCGTCGCCCGGAAAGGTAATCTTTTCCCATTCGCCGCTCCCTTCGTTCCCGGCGGAACAAAACAGCAACATCCCCTTTACTTGCGGCTATCGAAGCGCCCCGGCTAATCAGCGAGGTATGGCCGTCGAGCGCGCCTTTCCGTATTCCAACCGGGGATTATCGAACGTAAAATAGCCTAATGACGAAGTAATTACGTTCACTCCCACGCTATCGGCGTACTCCGCTGCCGCTACCCAGTAATCTTCTTCTACCGGAAACTCTGTCCGGCTGTCTTCGCTTTTCAGCAACCAATAGGTCGCTTCGGGCGCCGTGCCTACCAAGATGCCCGGCAGGTCGGCAGCCAGGCACGAGAGTACTTTGGTGCCGTGGTCGTCCCAGTCGTATACCGTTTGTCCGGGCGATACGAAGTTATACGTTCCTGCAATGCGGGTCGAGTCGAAAGCGTTCATCCGGTCGGCCGAGGCGAAGCCGGCGTCGATTACGGCTACCCGCATCCCTTTTCCCCGGAATCCGGCTTCGTGCAATTTTTCGCCGTTATGCAACCGTATCTGGAGGAAGCGTATCCGTATACATCGTCTTGCGGCCGGTCGGTATTGAGCAGGGCGCGAAGCATCCGGCTGCTCCGGCAGGGGCGAGTGTATCGCACCCCTTTCCATACCCATCGCACCGAATCGACGAAGGCCAGTTCGTTCAGCTTGCAGGCCAACGTGCTGTCGGGCGTTTGCACCACTACGGTGTTGAGCCATTTGCTCCGGGTAACGATTTGCGTTCCGCAGGCCGTGAGGGTGTCGAGGTAAGCGGGCGTAAGCGGCAGGTCGGATTCCGTTACGGGAATGCCCTGTATCGCGCGGCGTTCGATAGCGGCCGGCGAAAGGTACTTCTCCGGCTCGGTAACCGAGTAGCCGTTACAGGCTTTATCGTTCAGGTACAGCCTGAACTTGTAGGTTTCGGTGGCCGGCAGCGGTAACGTACAGAGCGCTAACAGCCATATCAAGTATCCGGTGTAACCGGAGAAATCCGTTTTGTTCATCTTTTCGTTCGGCTTAGAATCCGAACAAAGGTAATAAGCTTTCCGTCAACTGCCAAACGGTAACCGGTTTCTTCTGTCCGAAACCGGGGGAAGTGTCGAAAAGAGAAGATAGGCTTCGCCTTGACATAATCAAAGCAGAGCTTTGCTTCTGTCCTCGGCTTGCACTATCTTTGTAAATGAAAATAAAAGCGAAACCAATAAAGTAATACCATGCGAAATTTATTCTTTACCTTTCTTGCCCTGCTGGGCTTTTCAGTACAGGCGAATGCGGCCGGACAACGGAGTTGCTCCGCATCTCGACCGGCGAAACCGATTTGTTGTACTGTACCGGAAGCAACGGCCGGTTGTATCAGGTGTATTTCGGTTCGCGGCTGGCGAGTGAAGCCGATTTCAACAAGTTTTCAACCGTTGTGAATGCCGGTTCCGATGGCAGTGTGTCGGCCCGCGGCTGGGAAGTTTATCCCGCTTCCGGCGCGGAAGATTACTTCGAGCCGGCTTTCGCCGTTACCCATACCGACGGGAATATGACTTCGATTTTCCGGTACGTATCGTCCGAGTCGAAGAGAATCGACGACAATGTAACGGAAACGGTGATTCGCCTGAAAGACGACGTATACCCCGTGAACGTAGCGCTGCATTACGTAACGTACGGCAAGGAGAACGTAATTAAGACCTGGAGCGAAATCGTGCATGCCGAAAAGAAGCCGGTCCGCATCAGTCGCTACGCTTCGGCGATGCTTTATTTTTCCAGTCCGGCCTATTTCCTTACCGAATTCAGCGGCGACTGGGCGAAGGAGGTGCAGCAAAGCAGCCAGCAGCTCCGGTTCGGCAAGAAACTCATCGATACCAAGTTAGGCTCGCGCGCCGCCATGCACGCCTATCCGTTCTTCCAATTGGGACTGGGAAACGAAGTACAGGAAAACCAAGGCGACGTGTTGCTGGGAACCATCGGCTGGACGGGGGAACTTCCGTTTTACGTTCGAGGTGGACAACGCCGGTAACCTGCGGGTGGTACCGGGCATTAATCCTTACGCCTCGTATTACGAGCTCGCGCCGGGCGAAGTATTCGTTACGCCCGAGTTTATTTCACCCTCAGCGACCGAGGCACAAGCAAGGGCAGCCGCAACCTGCATGCCTGGGCGCGTAACTACCAGTTGAAAGACGGTAAGGGCGACCGTCTTACCCTGCTGAACAATTGGGAAAATACCAGCTTCCGGTTCGACCAGCAGGTATTGAGCGACTTGATGAAGGAGGCGAAGCACCTGGGCGTGGATATGTTCCTGCTCGACGACGGCTGGTTCGGGAATAAACATCCGCGTAACAACGACCGCGCCGGCCTGGGCGACTGGGAGGCGATGCGCGCCAAGCTGCCCGGCGGCATTCCGGCCCTGGTGAAGGCGGCCGAAGAAGCCGGCGTGAAGTTCGGCATCTGGATAGAGCCGGAAATGGTGAATCCGAAGAGCGAGTTGTTCGAGAAGCATCCGGAATGGGCCATTTGCCAGCCTAACCGCGAAACATATTACTACCGCCACCAACTGGTGCTCGACCTGAGCAACCCCGCCGTGCAGGATTACGTATTCGGAGTGGTAGACCGGATTATGACTGAAAACCCGCAGGTGGCATTCTTCAAGTGGGATTGTAACAGTCCCATCACCAATATATATTCGCCTTACCTCGAGGAGAAGCAGAGCCAGTTGTACATCGACCATGTGCGGGGTGTATATAACGTATTTCGGCGGGTGAAGGCGAAGTACCCGGATGTACCCATGATGCTTTGCTCGGGCGGAGGCGCCCGCTGCGATTACGAAGCGTTGAAGTATTTTACCGAGTTCTGGTGCAGCGACAATACCGACCCGGTGGAGCGCCTGTATATACAGTGGGGCTTTTCGCAGTTCTTCCCGGCCAAGTCGATGTGCGCCCACGTAACGAGCTGGAACAAGAATACGAGCGTGAAGTTCCGTACCGACGTGGCTTCGATGTGCAAGCTGGGCTTCGATTTGGGATTAAAGGAGCTTTCGGACGACGAATTGGCGTACTGCCAGCAGGCGGTAGCCAACTTCAAGCGCCTCAAACCGGTCGTTCTCGACGGCGACCAGTACCGCCTGGTTTCACCTTACGAGTCGAACCATACGAGCGTGATGTACGTGGGAGCGGATAAAAACAAAGCGGTAGTGTATGCGTACGATATTTATCCGCGTTTCCAGGAAAAGTTGTTTCCGGTGAAGTTGCAGGGGCTCGACCCGGCCAAGACGTACCGGGTGGAGGAAATCAACCTGATGCCGGGCCGCAAGCCGGCGTTGCGTACGCATGGCCAGACGTTTACCGGCGATTTCCTGATGAAAGTGGGGCTGGATGTGTTTACTACCGGCCGCACGAACAGTAAGGTAGTGGAAATTACCGCGCTGTAACGCCCTTCTTGCGATAGAACGCTGAAGCGCGGCGCTCCCGGGATACGTCCGTCCGGACAGGAAATCCGGAGGTGCCGCGCTTTTTCTTTTCAACGCTTTTCCTTTCCGGCATAGCTGCCGGCCTGGTTGCCGGAACGGATTGCCAGTGTCTTCCGTCCCTCATTCTCTCTTTGCCGGTACGCGGCCTGTGCATTATCTTCGTAGTCACTGGTGCTCGGACAGGTGTCGAGCACTCTGCATGTCACCTGTCGAGCATGCTGCACGTCACTTGTCGAGCACAGTGCACGTGAGGTGTCGAGCAGTGCCTCTTCCCGGTTGCAGCGGAAAAAGACGTGCCGGGAAGTAAGGAACCCGTTCCATTCGTAGCTAATGGTGCAACACAAGTGTGTAGCACGGCGCAACTCACCTGTGTAGCACCATGCAACTCACCTGTGTTGCACCTTCCCTATAACCAGGGAGCGGAAACCGGCGTGACGCGCAACAGGGAATGCCTGCCGTACGGAGCAGGGGGTGCGCGACACCTCACACGCACTATGCGCGACAAGTGTCGCGCGCACTGCGTTACACCTGTAGCGCACTATGCGTCACACGTGTCGCGCATAGCCTACACCATCCGGAAAGAGGAACGGACGCCTTTCGTATCAGGTAATTCGTTTGGCTCGCACGAGGCTTTCTCTCCCCCGGAAAGAAAGCCTCGTTTCCTTTTTTCGTTTCTTTATTAAAAGAAACGAAGCCCAGCGGCCGGCGCCTTACCCCCCTTTACTTCAGATAAAACCCCGTCACCACGCTCCCGTGGTCGGAAGGCCACCCTTTCGGGTAATGCGTAAGCGTTTCCGAGCGGAACGGCACCAGCTTTTCCCCCTGGTAATAAATAAAGTCGATGCGTTGCGGCAGACAACTCAACTTGTCGGCCCCTGCATTGATAAGCGGCGACCACGTAGCCCCCGGCGCGAGCGACACATCCGGCGTAAGCTGCCTGAAACTGTCGTGGAACCCCGCCGCTGTTACCCGTTCCGATACCGGCAGCGACACCGTAACCCCTCCGTGCAACTCTTTCGTTTGCTCCGTCCAGTCCGCCTGCGAAGCACAGTTAAAGTCGCCCGTCAACAACGCCGGCGTTTCGGAAGCCGCCGCCGTATACGGCGCCAGCTCCTTCAGTATTTCCTCTATTTCCGCAACCCGCGTCTTCGCCTCTTCCTGTTCGTACTGCTTCACCGCTGCTTTTCCCTTGCCCAGCTCCGTCACATCCGGCAGGTAATGCAGCCAGCAGTTGAAAAACGCGATGCGCTGCGTGTCCGCTCAAGCGGATTACAGCCCCGCCCGAGTTGAACGGACGGAACACCCGCACCGTTTCTTCTATCGGATAGCGGCTCAGGATGCTCAGGTTCGAGCTGATGAGGTAGAAATAATACCCCAGCGAGTCGGCAATCACCGCCCCCGAGCCATACGTTTCGATAAGCCCGATTACATCCGCGTTCTCCTGTTTCAGCACGTCGACGACCCGTTGCCCGCCCACTGTCCCGGCCGAACCGGCGTCCGCCGTGCCAGATATTCCATACCTGCGCCTTCACCACCTGCGGCGTAACGCCTGCGGCCCGGTTCTGCAAACGGGAAGTGCCGCGTATAGGCGCCCTTTACCTCGCCGGCTCCGAGCGGGCATTCCCATAACTTTACCTCGTCTATCTTGCCGTTGAAAGCCATCCATTCGCCCCGGCACTCCCAGTCCTGGTTTTCGTCGCTTCCGCCCACTACGGTACGAAGTTTGCTTTCCATCGAGCCCAGCCCCGCGTATGGTAAACCGCCACGTTCCGGCCGTCGAAATACATCCGCGTTTCTTCCCGTCCGCGGTCGTACGAGACGGCCAGTTGGTGCCATTTCCCGTCGTTTACCGCTTGCCGCTGCGGCGTCGGTTCGTAATCGTACGACGTTTTCCCGTCGCCCATATGCCAGTACCACGCCCCGTTTTCGTGCGTGCCGATACACCAGCCCGGAGCGGACGGGTCGGCGGTAGCCTGATTGGTGAGTATCGGCGTACCCTGTGCGGCACCCGGCTTGGTCTGTACCCATACCTCGAAGGCGAACGAATCGTCCGCTCCGTATCCGGGCCGTTCATCCGTCGTTAAATTCAGCGGGATGCGGAAGGCCACATCGTCGGTAAGGTCTAACGCCAGCCCCTCCAAGCCTGCACTGTAAGTGGGCGTATGCACCAGGAAGTAAGAAGGCGAGCCGGTCGTGGCTTCGGCAGCCATCCGGATTACGTGTTCCGGTACCCGGTCGAACGGTTGGTAATATACCGGTTCTTCAGTAGCCGCCCGGCTCGCAGCCGGCAGCAGCATGCAGCCTGCAAGCAGGCAGATGGTTCCTTTTTTGTTTCGCATGAGAGTAAGAAGTTTGAAGGAGACGGATGCCGGCTGTGAACACCCTGCGCCGCGATAGGTATCTGCCGCGTTTGCGTTGCCCCGCCGCGTGCCGGTATCCCGGTGCCCGGTTTCCCGCCGGCATCCCCTCTGTTTATATTAATTCAATTCGTTCAGTATCCTTCGTTTTGCGGCAACAACCGTTCGTTCAGCGTGATTTCCGTAGCCGGCACGCCGAACAGCCGGTGATGCTCCGTACGTTCCGCGCCGCTTCGGCCGGATAATACGGCTCGGAAAAGAGGAACAGGATGTCGTCGAGGTGGGTAACGCCCCGGATGGCCGCTACCAGCGTACCGGTACGGGCCAGGTCGAAGCGACGGTGCCCTTCGTAACACAATTCCAGCGCCCGCTCTTTCAGGATAGCCGCCCGCAGTTCCTCCTGCGACAGCCCTTCCAGCTTCCAGCCCGGGTTAACCGAGTTGTCTTTGTTCGTATACGCCCGCTTCCTTACCTCGTTGATATAGGTCGCGGCCTCACCGGGTCGTCCCAGCTCGTTCAGCGCCTCGGCATACATCAGCAATACGTCGGCCCACCGCAGGATAGGAAAGTTGAGCGATGTGCCCGAGCGGTCGGGACGGCGGTTGTTCACGTCGCAGAACTTAACGATGTACGGCGTGCGTACCAGCCGCCCTTCGTACCGGATACCGGCGCCCAGGTGCTTCGCCGTGGTACCCGTTCCGGCCGCCAGCTCGTCGAACTTCGCTTGCGAGGCCAACCTGAAGTTAAACCGCCACCGCACGTCGTTCGCGGTATCGTACCAACGGTCGGCTTCGGGCACGTAGTACGAGGCGAACGGCAGGAGCGGCATAATGGCGCTTCCGTTGTTATACGGGCTGTCGTCGTCTTCCGTAAAGTCGCCGTAGCACGTAGTCTGCGCCGGCAACTCCTTCTTTTCTATCAGCGCTTGCGCCGCCAGCAGGCTTTCGCGGCTGTTGTTATACTGCGAGTCGAACACCTGCGGGTAATACGGGAGCAAGCCTCTTTTCCCTTCCCCGTACAACGTGCGGCACACCGTTCGCACGCTGCGTAATCCTTTTCGAACAGATACACTTTCGCCATCAGCCCTAAGGCGGCGCTCCGGCTGGCACGTCCCGCATCGCCGGCGGCATACGCGTCGAATTCGGGCAAGTGCTCGGCCGCATACTGCAAATCGGGCAGCACCGTTTCCGTACGCACCTTCGAAGCGGCCGTACGGGGCAGTTGCAGGTAGGGGGCGAGTTCGGCAACCGGTTTCGTAATCACCGGCACGTCGCCGAAGAAGTTCGTCAGGTGGAAGTACAGGAAGGCGCGGATGAAGCGTGCCTCGGCCAGCAGCCGCTCTTTCGACACGTGCTTGAACAGGCTTTCGTCCATCGCGGCGATGTTGGCAACCGAGAGGTTGGCGTTCCGGATGTACAGGAAACAGTCGCGCCATATCCAGCCGATGCGCTGGGCGGCCGCGTCGTGCGTGTAGGTGGCGATGGGGGTCGAGCGTAGGCCAGTTATCGCTCGGCGAGCGTGTGCCGAGGTCGGTGCCGAACTCCATCACCATCATGGCCTGGCGCGTGTACACGTTGGCGTCGCCCAAGGCGTTGTACAAATCGGTTACGTTCGACAGGGCGTTCTCTTCGTCGGTGAAGAAGTTGCCGCCCGATACGTCCCCCTTTCGGGTCTTCGTCGAGGATGCCCGAGCAGGCGAACGATAAGCAGCACGAAAGCAGGAGGGATATACAGATGTACTTTTTCATACGATTGTTGTTTAGCAGGTTATAAAGTAAATTTGAGGCCCAGGCTGAACGAGCGGTTCATCGGGTATTGCCCCCAGTCGTACCCCTTCAGTATCGGGCTGTCGGAATAGAGGCTCACTTCCGGGTCGAACCCCCGGTAGTCGCACAGGTTGAACAGGTTGTTGGCCGTGAAATAAATCCGCGCCGAGGCGAATCCGATGCGCTCCAGCAACGGACGGCTCCAGTCGTATGCCAGCGTGAGCGACGATAACCGCAGGAAGCTGCCGTTCTCCACGAAGCGGCTGTCGACGGCGTAAATATAGCCGTTGGCCGGACGGGCTACCGGCGTATCCGGGTTCCCGGGCGTCCATATCTGGCCGGCCAGCTCCCTGTAGCAGTTCACGCCGGCATTGCCCGGAAGGAAATAAGCGCTGTTGAGGTTCATCACGTCGTTCCCCACCGAATACTGGAAGAAGGCGTTCAGCGAAATCCCCTTGTACCGGAGCGTGGTGCCGAAGCCTCCGAAAAAGTCGGGGTTGGCGTTCCCGATTACGGTGGAGGTTGTTCAGGTCGTCCGGTATCTCCCGGAACTTCGCGTCGCCGGGTCGTCCGGTCTTGCCCGCGTCGATGTCGGCCTGGGTAAGCACCCCTTCGTACACTTGCCCGTAGAACAACCCCACCGGCGAGCCTACTTTCAGGATGCTGCCTGTAATAGCCGCCCCAGTGATCGCCTACGTATTTTTCTTGGTCGGGGCCGAGGCTGAGCACCTTGCTCTTATTCGTGGAGAGGTTGAACTGGGCGTCCCAGCCGAAATCGTCCGTTTTCAACAGCACGGCGTTCACTTGCAGTTCCACTCCCCGGTTGGTAAGGGCGCCGAGGTTCTGCAACTGGGTGGATTGCCCGATGTACGATGGTACCGATATTTCCCACAGCAGGTCGCGGGTTTTCTTATGGTAATAGTCCAGCGAGCCTGTCAGCCGGGAATGGAAAAGGGCGAAATCCACCCCTACGTCGAACTGGTCGGTTTTCTCCCACGTCAGGTTCGGGTCGGGCACTTTGCTGGGCTTGTACGTAACCGTTTCTTCGCCGCCCATAATCGTGCTGTTCGACGAGAAGAGGGGGCAGCGTGGAGTAAATGTCGATGGCCTGGTTGCCTACGCGCCCGTAGCTGGCCCGTACCTTCAGGTCGTCCACGCTCGGGAGATGCTTCATGAACTTTTCTTCCGTGAGCCGCCACCCGAGCGATACGGAGGGGAAAAACGCCCACTTGTTTCCTTCGGAGAACCGCGACGAGCCGTCGTAACGGGCCACTACCGTGAGCAGGTACCGGTTGTCGTAGGCGTAGTTGAGCCGGGTAAGGTACGAAAGGTAACCCCAGTTGTGGTAGCCCGACTTCACCGAGTTCTTCAGTTGCGCCGAGTTCAGGTCGTGAAATCCGGTAATGTCGTTGGCGAAGTTCGATACCTCCGCGCTCAACCCTTTGTCTTTGCCTTTCTGCGCGGTGAATCCCCCTAACGCCGTAAAGGAGTGCACCCCTTTTTTTAACGTGTAGGTAAGGGTATGCTCCGTAAGCAAATCCTGCGTTTCGGTGGTTTCCGCTTTCGCCTGGTTGCTCTTTTCCTGGTATGAGCCCTTCTTGGGCGAGAAGTAGTCTTCGCGCCGGTAGTTCCATTTTACCCCTAAGGTAGAGCGCCAGGTCCAGTGCGGCCCGAAGGTGAATTGCACGTACGAGTTGTTCAGCAGGTAATAGGCGGTTTTCTCGTCAGTGGGCAGCAGCGCCTCGGCCAGCGGGTTGCGGCCTATCGGGCGGCTGGCCTCGGTGTAGTTGTACGAGCCGTCCGGGTTAACGGCCGTCCCGATGGGCGACATGCCGATGCCGAATACCGCCAGCGAATAATCGCTCGGCAACGTGGACACGTCGTAGTATTCGCGCGAAAGGCTCACGGTGGTGCCGAGGCGGAATCCTTTTTTGATTTCCGCGTCGATATTCGTGCGGAACGTGGTGCGGTCGAATCCCGAGCCTACCATAATGCCGTCCTGGTCGAAGTGGTTGAGGGATACGAGGTACTGGATTTTTTCCGACCCTCCGCTGCTCGACAAGTTGATGTTGTATACGGGAGCGGTGCGGAACAGCTCGTCCTGCCAGTCTACGCCGGTTACTTTCGCCGGGTCGGCGTACGGCACCGTAGTTTGGTTCAGTCCGGCCACTTTGTTCAGGTAGGCCGCATATTCCGGTGCGGAAAGCAAGTCGATTTTTTCGGGGTAACTGCTGCCAGCCGTACGAGGCTTCCACGTCGAACGAGGCTTTCCCGGCTTTCCCCCGTTTGGTGGTAATCAGGATGACGCCGTTCGAGCCCCGGGCGCCGTAAATGGCGGTGGAAGTGGCGTCCTTCAATACTTCGATGGATTCGATGTCGTTGGGGTTCAGCGAATTCAGGTCGCCAGCGTCGATAAACCCGTCGATTACGTTACAGCGGCTCGTTGCTGGCCGATAACGAGTTGCCTCCCCGAATGCGAATCGATGCCTTGGCGCCGGGCGTTCCGTTGGGTTTGCACCACTTGCATGCCGGCCACGCGCCCCCCGCAGCAATTGGTCGACGCGCGGAACGGGCTGTTCCGTGAGTTCTTTCCCCCGCACGGAACTGATGGCGCTAATTAAATCCGACTTTTTCTGCGTACCGTATCCCACCACCACCACTTCTTCGAGGTGTTGGGTATCCTCTTCGAGACGTATTTCCAGTACGGATTGCGTGCCTACCTTCACTTGTTGCGGATTGTAGCCGATGTAGCTTACCAGCAACACGTCGCCGGGGGCGGCGTTTACCGTAAACCGCCCGTCGAGGTCGGTCACCGTTCGCCCGTTTTCCCTTGGAGGCGGATATTGGCGCCGATTACAGGCTCGCCCGCTCGTCGGTGACGAACCCGCTTACCGGGCCGTCCGGCTGCTCGGGCCGGGTTTTGCCGTCCGTCCGGGTAGAGGTAATCACGATGTGGTTTTTCGTAATTCGGTTAGGTAACGTGCTGTCCCTTCAGCAACAGGTCGAGCACTTCGCGGATGGGCTTTCCTTTTACTTCGACGGTGACGAGGCGACGGGTGTCCAAGTCGCCGGTTTCCTGAAAGAAGGAGTAGACGCTTTGTTTCTTTATCGCTTCGAATACTTCCTTCAGCGGTACGTTCCGTAACGAGAGGGTGATGGTGCCTTCCTGCGCCGTGCCGGCCTGGGCGGGGGAAGGCTCCCTGCTGGCACAGGAAACAGAGCAGGCACAGGTAAAATAGCGTGTGCCGGATATTTCGGTGCAGGTTCTTTTCTTCAACAGAAATGTTTTCCATATTTTTGTAATGTCGTTGAGATTTAAAATGAGTTTTAATGAACACGGTGGGCCGGGGAATGGTGCGAACATTTCCCGGCTCTTTTTTTCTGGTCGATTCAAGGTATTCGTTCGATAGGCAGTTCGTTTTAAGGGTGGAACATTCGGGTTAATTTATTTCGATAACGTTATCTTGCTTCGTATAGGTAAACTTCCGGCTGGCGGACATCACGTACAGGATGTCGTCGAGCGTTTCTTCGGGGCGGAACTCGCCGTAGAACACCAGCTTCCGGGCTTGCTCGTTGCGGAAAACGAAGGTAACGCCGTATGCTTTTTCCAACTGTCGCGCAATCGTTTCGAAGGTGAGCTCATTGAAGAAGTGGGTGCCGGTTATCCAGTTGCAAGCGGTTTCCACAGCGACCTTTTGCAGCGAGGTGCGCCCGATCGATTTATCGTAAACCGCCTGTTCGCCGGGTTGAAGCACCAGCGAGCTGTCCGGTTGCGCCGTGCGGATAAAGCGGATGCTTCCTTCGGCCAGGGTAACGGCGGTTTCCGGTTCGTCGGCATAAGCATGTACGTTGAATTTGGTGCCTAATACGCGCACGTGCGATTCCCTGCGCATGTACGGTAAACGGTAGCCCTTCGTGCCGGGCTACCTCGAAATAGCCTTCGCCTTGCAATTCCACCTCGCGGTTGGTGCGGAAAAAAATCGGACGAATAGCTGAACCGGCTTCCGGCATTCAGCCAGATACGGGTGCCGTCGGGCAATACGAGCCTGCTCCTGGAAACCGTACGGCACTTCGAGGGTATGGGTAAAAGGGGCGGCCGTTTGCCGGTGCTCATATAGGTAAAACGCCGAGAATCCCAGGAAGAGGCCGATAAACAATACGGCTGCAATCCGGAAATATGGAGCGAACGGATAGAGTCGCTTTCCGGAATGCCGGCGGGTACGTGTTGTGAATTGCCGGAAGGCTTCCGGACGGCGTTTGTTTTCCGATGCCCTAGCGGCGAGCCAGAGCTCGGTAAGTTCGGTAGTAATGTTGCCGGTGGCTTTCGTCTTCCTGTATCCAGGCGGCGAGCCGTTTCTTGTCGTCCTCCGGCAAGGTGCCGCCGAGGTAGCCGGCTATCCATTCGTCCGGAGTGGGGGTATGCTTTTCCATTTTTCTCTGCTTCTGTTATAATGACACACGGAAGGGCGGGGGCGGGTAGCGGAAAAGCGGTTTTTTTAAATAAAGGAGGAAAATAAGCGAACAGGAAGGTGAAACCAGTCTTTCAACCTTTCGCGTAAAAGGGCCAATGCCTGTTTGATATGGTATTTCACCGTGTTGACGGAGAGGCCGGTGCGCCGGGCGATTTCCGGATACGAGAGTTCGCTGTAGCGGCTCAGCCGGAATACATTTTTGCGTTTCGGGCGGCAACTGCCGGACGGCTTCTTTCAGCTGGCCGTCGAATTCCTTTTCTATCAGGCGCCCCAGCGGATAATCGTCGGAGAGGAACCATCCCTTGCAATACGGCTTCGGGGGATTCGCGGTACACGTCGAGGCTGATTTCTTTTTCGAGGAAGGTTTGCCTCAGGTAATTGAGGCACCGGTTACGTATGGCCCGGACGAGGTAGGCTTGCAACGTGGTTTCTATCTGTAACGCTTCCCTTTGCTCCCAGATCGGAAGAATAAGTCGCCCACAATCGTATCGGCCGTAAATTCGTCGTGCACGTACTGGCTGGCTACACAGAACAACGGATAGTAACAGGTATCGAACAAGGTACGGAAAGCCTTGTTCTCTCCTCTTCTCAGTCCTTCGACAAGTTCGTTTTCGCTGGGTATCACGGCGGTGCGGTCTTCTGGTTGATTGAACTGTAACGGAACGGCCAGGCGGAAAGCGGCTGCCGGCCGGCAGCAGGCAGAGTGGAAAGGAATACAAAAAGAAACAGTCTGACAAGTGCGCCAATCTAATAGGAAGGTGAAGAAAGTGACAGGAAGAGAACGGCCGGTACAGTAATAAATCGATTCTATTCGGTACGCTGCGTTCTTCCGTGTCTCTGTGTTTACTTTCCCGTTGCATACTTGTCAGACAACTTTTTCCGCAGGATTATAAATGATAAATGGGAATTTCTCTTTTTACGCTCTGGCGGAGCGAGATAAGGGTTTCGGTAGCCGTAACGCCCCGGTATTTCCTGTATTTTCGAATTGAGCAGTTCCATCAGGTGTTCGTTTGTCGCGCGCATACAATTTAATCAGCATCGTGTACGGGCCTGTCGTGAAATGGCACTCCACTACTTCGGGAATCTTTTCGAACTCGGGTACCCACGTCTTTGTACATCGAGCCTTTTTCCAGTTTACGCCGATGTAGGTGCATGTATTGTAGCCTAATATCTTCGGGTTGATATGTAGCCCGAGCCACGATCACGTTCATATCAATCATACGCTGTACGCGTTGATGGATGGCAGCCCGGGATACTCCGCATTCTTCGGCAACATCTTTAAAAGGAATCCGCGCGTTCTTCGATATGATGGTTAGAATTTGCCTGTCCAGTTTATCAATCTTCTCCATATAAAGAATGAATTAAATATTATGTGATGAAACTTATTTCAACGGAATGAAGATAGGCTTCCCGCCCCGGCATAACCAAGTAACCTTACTTCGGCGTCCGGCTTGCGCTATCCTTGTTTTACAGAATCAAAAGTATGTAAAATATTTGAATTGCCTATCATATTGAAAGAAAAAGTGGAGATAAATTATAAAGGCGGCTGATTTATGCTTTAAAGCATATTAGCCGCCTTTATCAAAAGAAGATATGATTACTTTTTGTTATCGTCTTTTACGATGTCGAGCAATTCGATTTCGAACTGGAGGGTGGAGTTCGGTTTGATGTCGCGTCCCATGCCGCGTTTCGCCGTAAGCGAGCTCGGAAGGAATCCAGAAGATATATTTCGAACCTACGGGCATGATTTGCAAGCCTTCCGTCCAGCCCGGGATTACCTGGTCGAGGCGGAATTCGGTGGGTTCGTTCCGTTTGTACGAGCTATCGAATTCGGTACCGTCGAGCAACGTACCTTTTGTAGTGAACTTTTACCTTGTCGGTAGCGGCCGGCTTGGCGCCCGTTCCTTCGGTAATCACTTTATATTGCAATCCGCTTTCGGTGGTGAATACGCCGTCTTTCGTTTTGTTTTCGGCTAAGAATTTTTCGCCTTCTTCTTTTGTTTTCTGGCTGGCCTGGGTTTGTACTTCCGTAAAGTATTTCTGCATGTAGGCGCCGGCCTGGTCGGGAGTCATCTTCATGGCGGCCGAATCGTTCTTCATGGCGATTTCGAAAGCAGCTAATAAAATGTCTACGTTGATGGGTTCACCCGGAGCGGCTTTCCAGGCTTTGGCGGAATCCGTCGCCGTTAGCGATACCTAATGCATAGCTGACGCTGTCGACAGCGCTGGTAAGCCCTACATTTTTCTTCGAGTCGCACGAAATGGTCGTCACACTTAACGCTACGATAGCGGTGGCAACTAAAACACTGATTTTTTTCATCTTGATTATTTATTTTACGATATCTAATAATTCCACATCGAAAATTAAGGTACTGTTGGGCTCTATGCTCTGGCCGGCACCCTGTTCGCCGTAAGCCAGGGCGGAAGGGATGGCCAATCTCCATTTCGACCCTACCGGCATCAGTTGCAGAGCCTCCACCCAGCCGGGTATTACCTGGGTTACGGCCGAACTCGGCCGGCGTGCCGCGCTCCACCGAACTGTCGAATACCTCGCCGTTGATGAGCGAGCCGGTGTAATGTACTTTCACTTTGTCGGAAGCCGTGGGCACCGGGCCGTCTCCTTTTTGCAGCACCTGGTATTGCAGGCCGCTCGGCAGTTCCGTTACGCCCGCTTTTTCCCGGTTGATTGCCAGGAACTCTTCACCGGCTTTTTTGTTGTTTTCGAACTTTTCCTGTTGCAGCTTCCCGAAGAAGTCGTTGATTACTTGCTTGGCTTCTTCGTAGTCGAGCCCGGGTTTTTTGCCTGACAATACGTCGCTCAGCCCTTGCATGAAATCTTCTGTCTGAAGACTGGTAATTCCGGAATTCATGAAATTGTTCCCGATGCTCAGACCGAGTGCATAACTTACTTTATCCATTCTTTTTATCTATTTAACCCGTTAGGAGCCACAAAAGTAACGCTTTTGCCGGTATTAACGGTATATTGAACCAACTTTTTAATACTTTTTGCCGATTGCCGTCCGATTTGTTACTATAACAAACAAAGTCCTGCACCGTTTGTTGGTTCGAGCTATCCGATTGTAAGCTGTGCGAAGCCGGGGCGTCCGGTTTTAACGAATCGGTATGCCGGCGGCCACGGCAAACTTGTCCGGGCTTATTTCCGACTCGTCGTCTACCGGCACGGTGACGGTGCTGCTGATTGTCGGTATTGATTCCGGCCGAAGAGTGGCTGTTCGGCTTTTTACCGGAAAAACAGGGTACGCCGAGGCCATGTATTGCGCTTGTTCCGTGGCTGGCGCGTTCTTCTTTCAGCACCGGGCCTTCCCCTACCCCTACCTTATCGTTGAATGCGTCGCCGTGGTAAGGGGTTGTTAAGGCGTATACGGTACACGGATTACCGGCAACCGTTTTTTTTGCCTACCTTTTTTATGTTCCGTTTTTCCGTTATCCGGGGTGTGAGCCGGAGGTAATTCACCGCTTCCGCTTCCACGGGCAGTTTCGCCGAGGCGCAGCCTATCTTCGTTTTGATTTTTTCGAAGCAAAGATAAATAGTATCCGGCACATTCAACTTAACCGGGCGTGTTTTTGTTTACCCATCGTAGCCGGATGTCCGTTATTTTTACCGCCGTACGGATTTAAGAAGTATTAGAAATAAATTTGAATGGAAATGTGTAATATTGCGTCCCCGGAAGAATGTGCCGCAACGAGTGCCCGAAAAACGGTCCGGGAAAGAACAAATAGAAAAGGTATGTTGGAGTTTCAGCCCGTTACGTTGGAAACGGTAGCGCAGCTAAGTCCTTACTTCGCCCGCCAGCCTTACAGAACGTGCGATTTTACCGTGGGGGGATTGTTCATGTGGGCCCCCTATTTCAACTATGAATATGCTATTTACCGGGATACGCTTTTTATCAAAAGGCTCGGAAAGAAGAGCACATGCAGGTAACCTCGTTCGCGCTTCCGGCAGGGGCGCTTCCGCTCGGCGAATCGCTCGCTGTGCTGGGGCGTTATTGCCTCGACAGGGAGATGCCCCTCGTGCTGTCGGCCGTTCCGGAGGAAGCAGCGTTGAAGCTGCAATGCGATTTCGCCGGCAAAACGGAGGCGTTGCGCGATTGGGGGCGATTATTTATACGAAGCGCAGGCGCTCGCCGAGCTGGGCGGGGCGGAAATACAACAAGAAGCGGAATCATGTGAATAAGTTCCGCCATACCTATCCGGATTTCGAGTATGTGCGTATCGACGAACGGAACCGGGAGGAAGCGGCCGGCTTTTTCCGGGAATTCCGGCAAACGGTAGAGAAAAGCACCCCGTTGTTCGACTACGAAGAGTCGATGGTAAAAGTGGTGCTCGACGCGTATAACCGGCTCGGTTTCGAGGGCGCCCTGCTCAAGGCCGGCGGTAAAGCAGTAGCCCTCACCGTAGGCGAAATCGTGCGGGATACGTTGTTCGTGCATATCGAAAAGGGATTGCGCGCCTACGACGGCGTATACGAAACCATCAACCAGGCGTTCGTCAGGGATATTTCGGAGCGCTACAACCAGGTGGCGTATGTAAACCGCGAGGAGGATGTGGGCGACGAAGGGCTCCGGCAGGCCAAGCTGTCGTATAACCCGGTGGCCGTGCTGAATAAATATAATGTATCGGTAGAAATAGAAAATGTGTGCCGGGGCCGATGAGCCGGTAAAAAATACGATGAAGAGCGATAAGCAGCAAGTAAAAGACCTGTGGCAAACGTGTTTCCACGACGACGAAGCGTTTGCCGGTTTTTATTTCGACCGGGTATACCGGCCGGAAAATACGGTGGTATATAAAGAGGACGGACAGGGTGCTTTCCGCCTTGCAACTGCTTCCGTACCCGATGACGTACGCGGGTGTGGAAATTCCCGTTTCGTATATCTCCGGTGCCTCCACGGCACCCGGCGCACGCAGCCGCGGCTTGATGAAAAAGCTGTTGGTTGCCGCATTCGAACGGATGCGGCGGCGCGGCGATTACTTGTCGGTATTGATTCCGGCCGAAGAGTGGCTGTTCGGCTTTTACCGGAAAAACAGGGTACGCCGAGGCCATGTATTGCCGGTTGCGCGCGTGTATGCCGGCACTGCCAGGGTACGCCGGCTTATCCGGTTCGCCGCGTAACGGAGGTCCGTGAAAAAGGAGCGGCCTTCGATGCCTGTTTGCCGCCGGTTGTACGGCTATTTCGCCAAGAAAACGAGCGAACGCGCTTGTTGCGTACAACATACGCCGGCTGATTTCCGGAATATCCTGACCGATTTGGCGATAGGCGGGGGCGCTGTTTTTCTCGCTTCGCCCGACGGCGGCGAAGCGATAGCGGGGATGGCATTTACATATCCCTTGCCTAACGGGCGCCCGGTTGGTAAAAGAGTGCCTGGCTGATAGCGACGAGGTGAAAGAGAACTTGTTGTGCGGCGTCCGCTGCGTACTACGCCGGAAGCCCGGTGCAGTACCGGGAGTTCGTTACTGCGGACGGCTTTCCTTACGGGATGGCGCGGGTAATCGATGCAGCGGCGATGTTGAATATCTATGCACAGCATCATCCTGCCTGTATGCTTACCGTGGGCGTGGCCGACAATTTGCTGCCCGGCAATACGGGCATTTACCACATTGAAAACGGTGCCTGCCGTAAATCGGAACAGCCGGTTCCGGAAGCGGTTCCGCTCACGATGCCCCGGGCTCACCCGCATGCTGTTTACCGGTTGTTGCGCCTATATGACCCTGATGCTCGATTAACGGGAACCGTATCTGCTGCAATCGCGGTGCGGATTGCGAAACCTCGGCCCCGGGTAACGCCGGTTTTTACAAGTATTGTTTCGGGTTGCCGGCGGCGTGCGGCCTTATCGCCGCCGGCGTTGGCAGATTTGCCGCCACGGTCTTTTTTGCGGCCGGCGCCCGGATTGCCGGTTTTCCGGGTGGAACGAATCCGGACACATGCTTCTTGCATGGCGAAAGATTGCTTGCCGGCCGTTCCTGTCCGGCCAACCTTTGCAGGTTTTTCCCGCCGTCTATTTCCACGGAAAAGTAAACGGAACGTATTTTTTTCATAGCTTTGCAGCCGTATTTGCAGCTACCTACCGATATGCAGTTATTACCTGAAAACAGAATCGTGCGGAAGCTGTACCGGAAGATGCGGTACAGGAAGGGATTCGGCGTGCATTCACCTTTCGTTTTCAATCTGATTACAAAGGGTGATAGAAGAGCGTCGCCCGTATTATCGTTTCGATACCATCGAGATGGAGCGCCGTAAGCTGCTGTATTGCTCCGACCGGGTTACGTATCCCGACCGGCGGCATAACAACCGCCTGCGTACCTGTACGGTGGCCCGAATGGTGGCAACGCGAGGCGATTTCCCGGAAAAAGGGCATGCTCTTGTTTCGCCTGGTTACGTATTTCGGTAGCCGGAATATCGTGCAGGTAGGGGATGGGCGCCGGCATTTCCACGTTATATCTTACTTCGTATGCTACCGGGTTGAAGTGCGTGGCGCTGGAAGCCTTGCCCGCATTTGCCGGAATTGCCGCAAAATTGTTGAACAAGCAAGGCCGGTAATCCGGTTGATATTCGCGAAGGCGAGTATGCAGCCTTGTTACCGGCGGCGTTGGGCGGATTGCCGCAAGTGGATTTTGTTTTTTTCAATACGGCGCACGAACGGCACCGCAATTCGCTCTTTTTTCCGGGAAGCGGGTAACGTATGTGCATCCCGGTACGGTTTTTGTTTTCGACGGGATTGCCGCTAATAAGGAAATGCGGGCTTTCTGGAAAGAGGTGCGTGCGCATCCGGCGGTTACGGTAAGTATCGACCTCGATTCGGTGGGGCTGGCTTTCTTTGATCCGAAGCTTTATAAACGGAATTATATTGTTTATTTTTAGAGTGTGTTTAAATCGGGCTCCATACCGGTATACGAACTTATACAAGGAGCATTTGAACAGGGCTCTTGGCTCGCTAAATTGAAAAAGAATGGAAGAAAAAAAGAAGAGTTTGCTTTATACAGGCACGGGCGACAAGGGAACCACTTCGTTAGTGGGCGGACAACGCGTTTCGAAAGCGCACCAGCGCATCGAGAGCTATGGCTCCATCGACGAGCTGAATTCGTTTATCGGTTTGCTAATCGATGCGCTCGACGACGAAAAGGATAAAAATTTCCTGCATTTCGTTGCAACATAAGTTGTTTACAATCGGTTCTTATCTCGCAACCGACCAGGAGCGTACGGAGTTGCGCGTAGAGAGTAAGGTTACCGCCGAAAGCATCGGGCCGGATAGAAAGGGAAATCGACCGGATTGACGGCGCTTTACCCAAACAAACGCATTTCGTTCTTCCGGGTGGCGGGCCGGCCGGCTTCGCTGGCACATGTGTGCCGTACCGTTTGCCGGCGCGCCGAGCGCCAGGTATACAGGTTGGCCGAAAACCGATCCGGTAGAGGATAACGTGTTGAAATTCATCAACCGGCTGTCGGATTACCTGTTCGTGTTGGCCCGGAAGGAATGTATTCTTCATAACGGCGAAGAAATAATATGGGATTATACTTGCAGCTAAGAAATAATATTCTATTTTTGCGGAAAAATTAAAAACCCTAACCACGCGGTGGTTATAAAATGGATTGAGCTATGTATTGGACATTAGAATTAGCATCGAAACTGGAGGATGCTCCGTGGCCTGCAACGAAGGATGAGTTGATCGACTATGCTCAGCGTTCCGGGGGCGCCTTTGGAAGTAATCGAAAATTTGCAGGAGATGGAAGACGAAGGCGAGATATACGAGTGCATGGAGGATATCTGGCCCGATTATCCCAGTAAGGAAGATTTCTTTTTCAACGAAGAAGAGTATTAAGCCGTAGATGGTTATTTATTCAGAAATAGGGCGAGGCAGGAAGGGTTACTTTCCTGCTTCGTTTGTTTTTATTACTTCCCGCCGGGGGCGGGGCGGAGTATCGGGCGATAAGTGTTACCTTTGCATCCGCATCCGCTAAATACGTAAGCCTATGAATTTGTATTTTACTCTTTTCTTTACGTTCGTGAAAATCGGTATGTTTACTATCGGCGGGGGATATGCCATGATTCCGCTTATCGAGCGCGAGGTGGTCGACCGCGGGTGGCTCTCGAAAGACGATTTCCTCGACTTGTTCGCCGTGGCACAGTCGTTGCCGGGCATATTCGCCGTGAAACATTTCTATTTTCGTAGGTTACAAGCTGGCGAAGGTGAAGGGGAGCGTGGTTTGTGCGCTGGGCACTATCCTGCCTTCGTTTTTCGTTATCATGGCCATCGCGTTGTTTTTTTTCGCAGATACAGCATAACGTGTGGGTGGAGCGGGTATTCAAGGGGTTGCGCCCGGCGGTGGTGGCGCTCATTGCGGTTCCGGTGCTTACTACGGCCCGGGCGGTGAAGCTGAAGGGGGCGGAGTGGCTTATCCCGGTAGCGAGCGCGTTGCTTATCTGGAAGGCGAACGTATCGCCTGTGTATGTTATTGTAGTAGCCGCCGTGGGCGGGTTGTTGTACAGGCGGTTTAAAAACAGGGGGTGATATGATTTATTTGCAGTTGTTTTGGGTGTATCTGAAAATCGGTCTTTTCGGCTTCGGAGGCGGGTATGCGATGTTATCGCTTATCCAGGCCGAGGTAGTGGAGCATTACGGGTGGATCAGTACGCAGGAGTTTACCGACATCGTGGCGATTTCGCAAATGACGCCGGGGCCTATCGGCATCAACAGCGCTACGTATATCGGATACACGGCTACGGGTACGGTGTGGGGGGGCGATTGTCGCTACGTTTGCGGTGAGTTTCCCTTCGTTCGTGTTGGTATTGTTGATTTCGTATTTCTTCGCGAAGTTTAAAAATAACCGGTTCGTGGAGGCGGCTTTCCTGGGGCTTCGCCCGGCTACGGTGGGCTTGATTGCGGCGGCTGCGCTGCTGCTGATGAACTCGGATAACTTTATCGATTACAAGAGTTTCCTCATTTTCGGGGCTTCTTTCCTGCTGGTATGGAAGTTTAAGGTGAACCCAATCCTGATGATTGTGCTTGCGGGGGCGGCGGGAGCGGTGTTGTATGCGTGAGGGGGTCTGCCGACGGCGCCTACCGGCGGTCTTCATTTCTTTGGCTTGAACCAAAATCCCGAGTAAGAGAGGCCAGTAGCCGAACTTGTTCGGATAATGCCGAGCGGGAGGGATTTATGTAAAAAACGAAGCAAAGAAAATCCCGATTAAGAGAGGCAGTAGCCAAACTGGTTTGGATAATGCCGAACGTGAGGGATTTATGCAAAATTCAAGGGCTGCGTCCGCTTCGCTACATCCCGGCTTTCGTTCGCTAAAAGCCCCGAACTCGCTTTCTAAGGAAAGCTCAAACAGCGTGGCTTTTTTCACGCTCACTTTCAGCCGGTCTGCTTAACGCTCATCGCCCGAGGCCCGGGGGTCCATACGAAACGGCCGGCTTTATTCAACCCGGTAAAAATTGGATAACGGTTATATGAAACGGCGTCGCTTTTTAACAGCGTGGCCTTCCGGGCGTTCGCTCCGTACCATTTTCTTTACGCTCGCTCGCTGAGGCCCCGGGAGGCCATACGAAGCGGCCGGTGCTTTTCGGAGCTGGGTAGCAGAGGGGTGGTAACCGAACTGATTTTCTCTTTTCATTCTCATTACTTCTCTTTTGTGTGAAATCACTATTTGTTAGGTATTTCGTTATTGAAACGAAGAATTTTCTTCGTTTTATGCTCGATAGAATCCGGTTTTATCAGCAGGAAAACTGTATCCTTAGCCTAAGGATATAAATCCTTAGGCTGGGGATATGTATCCTAAGGCTGCGGATATATATCCGTAAGCTAAGGATACGGTTTTTCAGGGCAAGAAAACAGGAATGGCACCGCATGAATCCGGGTTCACGGAAGCAGGTTTCGCATTACGCCCCCGGTACGGTGCGCAAGGGGGAGAAGGAATGCGTATCGTTGTACCGTGCGCTGCGAATCCTACGCTACCGGACGAACCGTTACCTCGTGTTCGAAGAGGCGGGGAGGGAGCTAACGTTCGCCCATACCGGAGGCTCAGGGCTCCCCCTTTCGTTGAGGCCGGGTCTCCTTTACCTGTTTCGTTATTCGTAAACGGCTTTGTACCAATCCAGTTCCCTGTATTCGTTTACGAGGGCTTCGTTCAGGGATGGATATAAGATAAAGGTGGATAGGCCGCTGAAGTGGGTAATGTGGAAGCCGTAACTGCTTAGCATAAACGACGGGGTGGCTTTCTTTACCGGTACGGCTTCGTTTAAGGCCGCCTGGAAGTGCGTATAGGTTTCCGGTGTGGCGATGCGGCCGATGTAATCGTCGAAATCGTACATGTTATAATAAGGAGTACGGAAATACTTTTGCAGCGTTTTACGCGTTACCGTATCCGTTTTGCTGAAATTCGCTTTCATAATTTCCTGGGTCGTTTCGGCCAGCTTGTCCAGCTTTTTCAACGAAATCAAGGCAATCGTGCCGGACGATTGGCTGTAGTACCGGTAGTAATCTTCGCATACGGCAGGCAGGTCGGCCGGTTCCGTGAACAGATACGGCAGGCAGGTACGGTAAGGGAAGCTGTCGCCCATGATTTCGGCCGGGGAAGCGATGAGGTAGCCGGCTTTGTTTTTTAAGGCGTAGGCCACTTCGATGCCGCCCATGTAGCAGGCGTCGAAGATAATGAAGTCGAACGTATCGTCCGGAATAGCCTGTTGTAAACCGGCCAGTTCCATCCAGTTACTCCCGTCTTGTCCGAAGGCTTTGGTGGCCATCGAAGAAGGGAACCAGTTCGAGCCGTGGCTCCATAAAATCAAACCGTAGCTTTTGGCCGGATAGGCCTTGATTGTTTCTTCGATTACGGAACGCAAGGTGGCCGGCGAAGCGGAGTTTTCGTCGTCCGTATACTCTATTACCGTTTCTTGCCCCTCCGGCGTGATGCGGAGCAGTACGGGCGTTTCATATTTGCCGTCTTTGTATACCAGGAGGTTGTTGCCGGCAAGCGCTTCGGCGGTAGCGCCTTTCGTTATATTTTCCAGGCTTTCGGTTCCGTAGCTTGTCAGGCTGTTGTCGGCTGCGATGTAAACAAGTACCGTTCTTCCGGCTAACTCCCCGGCAGGTGTCTCTTGCGAGACGGAATTATCTTCCGGGTCCGGAGTTTCCGGAATCGTATCGTTGCATGCGCATAAAGTAACGGCAATCAGGCAGGTAAGGAGGATGTAGTTAATCTTCATGTTTTCTCTGGATAGTAACCGTGCAAAAGTACGGTTTTTATTCTACTTGGCCGGTAGCCCCCCGAAATGTTTTCCGTTTTATACTTCCTATTCAATAATTATGATTAAATTCGCCTATTCACACGTACATTTCACTTCTATCTGAACGAACATGAAAAAACTCGGGTTGATGCTATTTGCCTTGTTCTTTTTGCACGCGTACGGATACGCGCAATGGATAGCCGTTAAAACGAACCTGCTTTACGATGCTACCGCTACTTTCAATCTGGGGTTCGAAGCCGCTTTACAGAAACACGTGAGTATCGATTTATCCGGTAATTTCAATCCGTGGACGTTTTCGAACGATAAATCCTTGAAACATTGGATGGTGCAACCCGAAGTGCGGTATTGGCTGCACGAGGCGTTCAACGGGCATTACCTCGGCCTTCATGCGCACTATGCCGATTACGATGTAGCCGGAATCCGGCTGCCGGCCGGAATGAAGGCGGATTATTGTTACGACGGCTACAGCTACGGGGTCGGTTTGGCTTACGGATACCAGTGGTATTTGTCGCCCCGCTGGAATGTGGAATTTACCGTGGGAGGCGGCTATACCTACCTGGAGTACGATAAGTACGCTTTCCCGAAAGAAGAAGGGTGGAGCGTTGGAAAGTTCCGGAATAAATACTGGGGGGTGACCAAAGCGGGTATCAGTATCGTTTATCTTATTAATTGACGGCAAAATGAAAAGAATTTTCGCAGCTATCGTTTGTTGCATGTGTTGTTGTCCGTTCCTTTTATTCTCACAGGGTGCGGACGCTTTCCAAGGACTGGTTACGGTGAAGCAAGACTCGTTCGTGATTAAGCGGAACGTGCTTTACTTATATATGCATATCTCCTGGTCGGGTTTACAGGTGGGCCGGTACGAAAGCATGGTGCTTACGCCGCTGCTTCATGCCGGCGAAAAGGAATTCGCCCTGAAACCGATTGTGCTGAATGGCGCCAACAAACAAAAGATATACGAGCGGAAGAAAGTATTCGACGGGCCGGTGTATGCAAAGAAAAATGCGTATGTCGTTTTGGAAAACGACCCGGAGGCCGAAAAGGAAATCGTTTATTTGCAGGAAGTGGAGTGCCGGGATTGGATGAAAAAGGCTGCCTTGGTGTTACGGGGCCGAACGATGCGGCTATAACGGCCGTCCGGAGCAAACGTATATGGATATATTAACGGATAAGATCACGATTCAGGAAGAATAAGGAAACGTGTGGCGGCTCGTCGCGGCGGTTTGAACCGGGAGTTTGCCGGTGTCGGCACCTCTTGGTATGCTCCGATAAAAAACAAGCAACGGACAGCTTTACCTGTCCGTTTGCTCAGTTATGTTAAAAATGAAGCATGAAAATTATAGTAAACGGGGTTTTCCTTTCCGTACTTGCGGCAATAGAAAAGAAAACTGCGGCAACGAATTACTATAGTTTCCGAAGGCGACGAAATTCACATTCCGTTATCCTTCTTATTTCATGCTTGCAAAGGTATTTTTTCTTTTCCGGAACCGACTTGTCGATTACAGTCAAAAAGTTGATAATCTTGCAAAAAGATTGTAGCCTCTGTTTACTGGATAGAACCGCTGCCTGTTCCTCCTTCTTCACTCCAATCTGCTATTGCTCCGGATCCTGCTATCTCCTTTTGGCTGAAAGTCAATGTAATGATTACCTTTTTTCCGGCGGGAGCGGCTCCCGTACCGATAGTTTTCTCATCTACTTTCACGCTGACATCTTGTGCTGCTGCCAGGTTGGATGTTTTATCGATAAGGTGTAAGTATGGGTATTTTACGTTGGCGGCCAAGGGCGCTATTAACGCATAGCCTATTTCCGTTACGTCGGTCGGAATGGAAATAGTTGCGTTATCCATCTTGCCGTCTTCATTATAGGCATAGATGTCGGCTGTGGTGCTTTCGTTGGCTACAGTAGCGGTTGTGCCTAACGTCAGTTTAACCTTGTCCGGTTGGTCTTTTACCTGGATGGAGGTAATTGTTCCGAAATTAGTTGCACTTTGCGCATCGCCTTTTACTTTAAATACCAATTGGGTGAGCATGTGATTAAATGCGATTGCTTTTGTTACCGGGGTTACTTTATTCCCTGTGTTGATACAATCGAATGTCAGGATGTCGGTTTGCCCGTCCACGGGAAGAATTACTTCATTCGTGGTAGGCGCAGTCGTTGCATTCGGATGGAAACCGACAAAATATGTATTTTGGGTACCGTCGAAATTATAATATTGCTTTGTAGCCAACGTTATTTCGCCGCTGTGTTCATAGAGGCATCCGTGATAGCCGTACCGGTAGGAGTGGAAAAAATCTGCGGGTACGTCGGTTGCATCGTATCGCAGAAGCGTAAAAGCATCGAGGGTACTGTTGGCGCCTACAGCCGCCTTCGTTTCGATAGCCGAAATACCCCCTTGCAATTTAATTTCAACTTTGTCGCCGTTCTCAATCAATTCTTCTTGTGAAGTACA
Organism: Lepidodactylus listeri; assembly: GCA_029233225.1. Taxonomy (NCBI): domain Eukaryota; kingdom Metazoa; phylum Chordata; class Lepidosauria; order Squamata; family Gekkonidae; genus Lepidodactylus; species Lepidodactylus listeri. The sequence goes on along the minus strand of JARCFY010000283.1, from coordinate 8,387 downwards.
ACTCACCATAGCTGCTATGGCAAGCGCCGAATAGATAATTTTCTTCATGATAATGTATTTTAATTTATGTATTTGCCCTGATAAGGTCATTGTTTGTCTGCCGTTGATATTCATGCTTTGATAAATATGAAGCAAAAATAGGGCTTAGGGAAGTGTGGATACTTGAAGAAAAGAAACAAAAAGTTGTAGAAAATGAAAGGATGGATATGTGTGAAGTGCCGATTTTCAAGGAGAAAGGACATAGTTGCCGGCTATGGAAGAAAGGTTCCGTATAAACGGTTCGGAAACGTAAAATGAAAAAAATTCCTGATTGCGGAGATAGGCGCAATCAGGAGTTTTCCGTTATAATTTTACTTTTTTGCTTTTCCCTTTCGGCGATTCGTTGTGGAACCGGTCTACCGCCGTAACTACGTAACGGTATTTTATCTTTCCTTTTTTATAGGGAAGCAGGTATTTCCGGTCGCGGGTAACCGTTACGATGTTTTTGGCCTGCGCCAAGTCGGCTTTTTCTTTCGGTCCGAACCGGTATACAACGAAATACCGGGCCGTTTCCGGGTCGGTAGCGCTTTGCTCGGCTTCCCAACGCAATTCGTAACCTGCGGGCGTCCATTCCGCTTTCAGCTTTTTTACCTCTTTCGGAGTCCGGTCGTGCAGCCGGGTATAAGCCGGAATCAAGGCCGGGTAACGGTGGTAATTGCGCTTCAGGCTGTCGGCCACCCCTTGCGTGTTCCACAGCAACTCGTTGGCCGGCCAGAAACAGTTCCCTTCGATTTGCGGGAGCGAACGCACGTATTGCATTTTCCGGGTAAGGTCGGCCGCTTTCATGGTACGGGCCACATCTTGCCCTATATAGATAGGTGTATGGCCGGCCTGCCGGTTCCACCACTCCACCAGCGTGATATAATCGGCCGCCGGATGCCCGATTTCCCAATACACTTGCGGAATCGTATAATCGATCCATCCTTCCCGCATCCATTTCAATACGTCTGCATATAAGTCGTCGTAGTTTTGCAGGCCGTTGGTTTTGCTGCCGCTTTTATCGGGCGTACTCTTTTGGTTGCGGGTAAATGCCGAACGGGCTGATACCGAAACGCACCCACGGCTTGGCCAGCAAGATGGTGCGTTTGATTTCACGCACCAGCTTATTTACGTTTTCCCGCCGCCAGTCGGCCCGTTGAGCCGGTTTGTAGCCCTGTGCCATTCCGTATTTCCGGAAGCTCCGGTCGTCGGGGAACGAAATACCCGCTACCGGGTAGGGATAGAAATAGTCGTCCATGTGTATGGCGTCGACGTCGTACCGGCTTACGATGTCGCGCACTACCTTACAGATAAAGTCCCGGCTTTGCGGCAACCCCGGGTCGAAAAGAATCTGCTTGTTGTAGGTAACGAACCATTCCGGGTGTGCGGTGGTAAATGTGGTTGCCGGCCAGTACGGTGTTGCCCGAGGTGCTTACCCTGTACGGGTTCAGCCACGCATGAAATTCCATATTCCGTTTATGGCATTCGGCGATGAGAAAAGCCATCGGGTCGAACAACGGCACGGGAGGTTGTCCTTGCCGTCCGGTAAAGAAGCGGCTGTAAGGCTCTATGTCGGATTGGTAAAAAGCATCCGCTTCCGGGCGAACCTGGAAAATAACGGCGTTGATGCCGTATCGCTGTAACGCATCTAATTTGCGTACGAAGTCGCGCTTCATTTCCTGCGGTGTCATGTTTGCATATTCCGGCTGGTGTACGGTTTGTATCCAGGCTCCGCGAAATTCCCGCTTGGGTTGCCGGGCGATTTCCGGATAGGATACAACGGTTTTTCTGGATGCGGAGCACGAAAGAAGCAGGCCTAACAAGCCGGGAATAAGGAAACGAAAATACTTGAATAACATGCGTTCAGGAATTTTTATCTTGTTAATGCGTGGCAAAAATACATGTTTCCGTTGGAATACGGTTTCGCGGATACGTTAATTAGTAAGAATGTAAAAACGGAAAGGAAAAAAAGAAAATGGTGAGAACGAAGAAGGAGATGCTTGCTAAGGCTGCCGGTCGGTGCGTGTACACAGCGTGAACTTTCTTTCCGGTACCTTATCAGGCATCTCCGTTGGGTGTCTGCTTATTTGTCGGCCCATTCCAGAATGGTGGGGCTTTCTACATGTACCCCGAATTCCTCGGCTTTTTTCAGGATATTCCGGGCCAGTTCCGGCTTCTGTGCGTCGGCGGCATACCGGAAATAAGATTCGGCTGCCCGTACGTGGGCGGCATCCGGCATCGGATAAGCCCGTTCTTCGGGTAATCCGAAATCCGAATCGCTCAGTTCCCTGCGTTCCTCGGCATCCAGCCGGTCGGAATCTCTTTCGTCATTTCTTTCCATAATCAGGTTTTTTGCGTTATAAAATAGGCGTTCCGTACGGATTACCCGGTACGGTTATCCCTGTAATCTGATTTAGTAAACAGGTCGGAATGCAAAAAAGATGTTCGAAAAGGAGTAATTTTCAACGCAACTAACAACCGGATTGCAAGAAGAATAAAACAGGGGGGAAGGAGACGCCCTGTAAACAGATATAAAAATAGAAATACGGAAACGCAATCTTTTTCGGGTAAATTCTTTGCGTGTCCGTACTTCCCATCTCAGCCGTGTGCGGCTGCTTTAATGTTTGAAACAACCGGCCGGAAAGGGTGTCGTTACGCCGTTTATGTCGGCCGATTGCATTTGCAGCTTCCCGCCGTTATAGTCGAAATAAAGAATCTTTACCGGATGAAGCCCTTTAGCCAGCGCTTTTTGCCCGATTACTTCGCGGGGCGAGTGCGGGCCGTCGTTATCCACCACCAACTCGTTGTCGATATACAGCAGGCTGCCGTCGTCCGACAACAAGGGCGAACGTATAGATGCTGTCGGCCGGCACATCGAAATAGCCGGTCAGCACCAGACCGATATTTCCTTTTACCTCTTCCGGAATACGTACGTCGGGTACGATGTACTCCCCGTTTACCGGTGCGTTTTCTATTTCTTTGCAGCTACTACCCCGGTATTCGTGCCAAACGGCTTTCAGTCCGGTTTCAACCGTACTTGTTTTGGTTGCCGGCGCCATTTCGCTCTTCACGAACCGTGTTTTCACCATATCACCCTTTTTTTCCGTTCGGACGGAACGTGCGGAAAATAAAATCGGTCGTTTCCGTTACTTTGACCGGCTCCGTATATAATGCCGATTGTTCCGTGGGAACCGAGCCGTCGGTGGTATAGCGTATTTGTACGCCCGGGGCGATGCAACTTATGTCTACCGTACCTTCGCCGATAAAAGCGTTCGTCGAGTGGAACCCTTCCAAGTCGGGTATGCGGTAGTTCACACCCAGTTCTTCCAGTCGCGGCAAATGCGCTACCATTTTATTTTGGAAGTTTTCCCAATCTTTCGACGACGGTTCCACCCAACAGATTTCCGACAACGCATGATGCGCGGCATCGTCATGTACTGCATCCGTTCGAACGACGGAATCCATTCGCACCATACGTTTGCCTGTGCTCCCAGGATACACGATTTCTGCTTTTCGTCGAGCCCTTCCGGTACGGGTTCGTAATCGTATACGTTTCGCAGCGTCTTTTTATCTTGCTGCGCATCGAAATACAACGTGAAGTTCGGGGTGATGATGGCATGGTTGCCTTGCGCCGTGGCTTTCGGAACAGCGTCGCCGGCCCAGTTGCGCCACCACATGATGGTAGCCGTGGATGAAAGGCCGCCATCCAGTATCTCGTCCCAGCCGATAAGCCGTTTTCCGTGGGCGTTGAAGAACTTTTCCATGTCTTTCACAAACCAGGCCTGCAATTCGTTTTCGTCTTTCAGGCCATATCGGCGCATCCGTTTCTGGCAATCGGGGCATTTTTTCCAGTTGGTTTTTTCCACTTCGTCGGCGCCCAGGTGCACGTATTCGTACGGGAATAACCCGAATACCTCGCTGTATACGTTTTTACAAAATTCGAGCGCTTCGTCTTTTCCCGGACATACGGGCGACGAAAACATTTTGCCCCATCCCGGTTTGTCCGAACAAGATACGTGCGAATAATGGGTTACCGCCGCCAGGGAAATGCCCCGGCATATCTATTTCGGGCAATACGTCGATGCCCCGTTGTGCGGCATATGCTACGATTTCCCGAATATCTTCCTGTGTATAAAAGCCGCCGTACAATGTATCGCCTTCCGCGATTTTCAGTTGCTTTCGGGAAGCAGGTAATCCGGGTTGTCTTGCGTGGCGGCCAGTTCCATACATCCCCGGTCGTGTTTGTTGAATGTTCGCCAGGCGCCTTTTTCCGTAAGCAGGGGATATTGCTTGATTTCGATTCGCCAGCCCCTGGTCGTCGGTGAGGTGCCAGTGAAACTTGTTCAGTTTGTAGAGCGCCATCAGGTCGAGTACCTGTTTCACTTCTTCCTTGGTATAAAAAATGGCGGGAAACGTCGAGCATGAATCCTCTCCATTCGAAACGGGGAGCGTCGGCAATATTCACGGCCGGCAGGGTTAATTCAGCTTCAGGAGCCGTACCCGTCGCGCTTTCGATTGAAGGAGGTAATAATTGGCGTACCGGTTTCTATGCCGGAAATCACTCCGCCGTAAGTATTTCCGGTAATCCGGACTTCTTTCGGCGTTATCTCCAACGTATAAGCTCCCTGTATACCTTGGTTGGCAGTTACCGACAAGGAAATGTCGCCTTTTCCTTCCGCCACGTTTATCGTGTAACCGGTACCGTGCCCAAGCCATTCTTGCAGGTAGCGGGCGGCCGGTTCGAGCTTGGCATCGGCGTAACCGATAGTGAGGTTGTTTTTTACGGTAAAATTCCCGGCGTGTGTTTCGATGGATTTGGGTTGGGGAATGATGTCGATTGTCTGTTTGTCGGCGGGTGTGGAACAGGAATAAAAAAGCACGGTGCCGAATAACGTGCATGCTGTCAGAATCTGTTTATACATGGATGATTGCTTTAGTGAGCATTTTTGGATAAATGCCGTACAAACCGCGGGCGGGCAGCGATTTTGCTTACGCCGGGATGCAGCCGGATTTCGTTTTTCTTTCGTGCAAAGGTAGGAAAAAGCCCGGACCTCCTTGTGGCGCCCGGGCTTTAAAATATATTGTTTTACAACAGCGCTTACTTCAGCCGGGCCAATGCTTCTTTGATGCGGCGGATGGCTTCGGTCAGGTTTTCGTCGGAAGTGGCGTACGAGAAACGCAGGCATTCGGGAGCTCCGAAAGCAGCTCCTCCTACGGTGGCCACATGTCCCTCTTCCAGCAAATACATTGCCAGGTTCGGCTGCGTTTTCGATTTTCCGGGCGCCAGCCGATTTACCGAAGTACGAACTTACCTCGGGGAACAGATAAAAAGCGCCTTGAGGCTCGTTAACCTGTACGCCCGGAATTTCTTTCGTAAGCCCGATTACCAGGTCGCGGCGGCGTTTGAAGGCGTCGCGCATCTGCGCTACACAAGCCTGGTCGCCGGTAAAAGCCGCCACAGCCGCCTTTTGGGCGATGGAACTTGCGCCCGACGTATATTGTCCCTGCAATTTGTTGCAGGCTTTGGCAATCCAGAGGGGGTGCGGCGATGAACCCGATACGCCAGCCGGTCATGGCATACGCTTTCGATACCCCGTTCACGATTACCACCCGGTCGCGGATGGCTTCGAACTGGGCGATGCTTTCGTGCTTGCCGATGTAATTGATGTGCTCGTATATCTCGTCGGCGATTACGATTACGTTCGGATATTTTTCCAGCACCTTGGATAACCCTTCGAGTTCGGCTTTCGAGTATACGCTGCCGGTCGGGTTCGAAGGCGAGCACAATATCAGCGCTTTGGTTTTCGGCGTAACGGCCGCTTCCAACTGTTCGGGCGTAATCTTGAAGTCCTGTTCGATGCCGGCCCTTTACGATAACGTTGGTACCTTCGGCCAGTTTAACCATTTCCACATAGCTTACCCAATACGGAGCCGGCACGATTACTTCGTCGCCCGGGGCCCACGATACACAGCAAGGTGTTACAAACCGATTGCTTGGCACCGTTCGACACGATGATTTGTTCGGGTGTATAGTCCAGACCGTTTTCGTTTTTCAGCTTGGCTACGATGGCTTTTCGCAGGTCCATGTATCCTGGGACGGGCGAATAGAACGAAAAGTTGTCGTCTACTGCTTTCTTGGCAGCTTCCTTGATGTGGGTCGGGCGTAAAGAAATCGGGTTCGCCTACGCTCAGGTTGACGTCGATTCCCTGCGCTTTCAGTTCATTGCTCTTTTGCGACATAGCCAACGTTTCCGAAGGCGATAAACTTGCTAAACGTTCTGAAACTTGAGTCATAACAGTGCTATTTGTAAAGTTGTATAATTGATTTCGCAGCAAAAATAATATAAAAGCCGATGATGTGCAATAAAATGTCGTTATTTCACTGTATTCAGTACATGGCCCATCCGTTCTTTTTTGGTACGCATGTAGAACTCGTTATGCGGATTCGGCTCCACTTCGATGGGGAGCATTTCCACCACTTCCAGCCCGTATGCTTCCAGCCCGACGCGTTTTACCGGATTGTTCGTCATCAGTTTCATCTTGGTTACCCCGATAGAGTGCAGGATATTGGCGCCTACGCCGTAATCCCGTTCGTCCGCCTTATGTCCGAGGCACAGGTTGGCGTCTACCGTATCCATGCCGTCTTCCTGCAATTTGTAGGCTTTCATCTTTTCCATCAGCCCGATGCCGCGCCCTTCCTGGTTGAGGTATACGATAGCGCCGCGCCCTTCCTTTTCGATGATTTGCATGGCCTGGTGAAGCTGCTCGCCGCATTCGCAGCGCAACGAGCCGAAAATATCGCCCGTGGCGCACGACGAGTGCACCCGTATCAATGCCGGTACGTCGCCCGAAAGGTCGCCTTTTATCAGCGCCACGTGTTCCAGCCCGTTCGATTTCTGGCGGAACGGAATCAGCCGGAAGTGGCCGTATTGGGTAGGCATATCCACTTCCACCCCTTTTTCGACGAGCGATTCGGTTCGTAGCCGGTAAGCAATCAGGTCTTTGATGCAAATGATTTTAATTCCGAACTTTTTCGAAACCTCCGTCAATTCGGGCAGGCGCGCCATCGTTCCGTCGGGATTGATGATTTCGATAAGCGCCCCGGCCGGATACAGTCCGGCCAGCCGGGCTAAATCCACAGCCGCTTCGGTGTGTCCGGCCCGGCGTAATACGCCGCGCGAACGGGCTCGCAACGGATTGACGTGGCCCGGACGTCCCAGGTCGGACGGCTTGGTTTTCGGGTCGGCCAACGCCCGTATCGTGGCAGCCCGGTCATGCATCGACACGCCGGTAGTACAACCGTTTCCCAATAAATCCACCGTTACGGTGAAGGGGGTTTCCAACAAGGATGTGTTGTTGGCCACCTGCATATCCAGTTCCAGCTCCCGGCAACGTTCTTCCGAAATCGGGGCGCACAGTACGCCGCGTCCGTATTGGAGCATGAAATTTACGTGTTCGGGCGTGATTTTCTCGGCGGCGATAATAAAGTCGCCTTCGTTTTCACGGTCTTCGTCGTCTACCACGATCAGGAATTTTCCTTGCCGGAAATCTTCTATCGCTTCTTCGATGGTGTTTAGTTTAAAATCGCTCATATCGTTTACGTTTCAGAGTTATCGTTATTTATTAATTGAGTGAGTTCGCCGTTTATCCGGATTACGGCGTGCAGTTCGTGCAACAACAACTTCCGCTTGTACATAGCTATCAGGTAAAGCGGCAGTCCGACAGGGAAAATCACTGCGGCCAGGAAGCCTGTCCACGCGTTGAACGGGCTGTGATGCTTGTATCCGTTCAGGATGGGATAGTCCATGAGCCGGTTCAATATCAGGATACGGTCGGAGTTGCTCAGTTCGTCGATAATCGTTTCCAGTTGCCGGTTGATATGCTCGGCAACGGCATCTTTTTTTCCTTCTTTCCAAAAGGCGAAATACGGCTTCCAGCGTTTGTTTTGTTGCAGGAAACGGCCGATTTCGGCAGTAAGCGCATCCAGGCGGGTCGTTATTTCCGCATAGTCGGGCGTGAAGATAATCACTTCTTTCCGTGCGATGTTCCGGCCGGGTCGTTTGCCGAACAGGTTTGTAATCGCATTGATATAGGTATCGCTGTTGAGGATAACCGAATCGTTCACGGCTTTGTAGGTAAGAAAGATGCCCAGCGGGGTAAGGATGGCCGAACTCAACCAACATCCCTTCCCAGGCATTCCAGATGCCGTCGCGCGCCATTTTGAAACCGATGTTGTCGATGATGTAGTAAAAAATAAAAAGCAACACCGAAATCACCACCGGCATTCCCAGGCCGCCTTTCCGGATAATAGCGCCTAAAGGCGCCCCGATAAAGAAAAACACCATGCAGGCGAACGAAAGGGTAAACTT
>JARCFY010000282.1:0-36367 GCA_029233225.1 Lepidodactylus listeri | reverse complement strand
TTTTGGAGAAATGCCAACCGTCTTTCAGACAAAATGCAATCGTCTTTTTACTAAAATAGAGACTCTATTCCACTAAAACGAAGTCTCTGTTTCTGAAAACAGAGTCTTGAAATGAAAAAAGGGAAAAGCTGCGGCTTTTCCCTTTTAGTGTAGTTTAACCTGAATCTAATTCAGTATTACTTTGGCAAAGATAGTGCTTTGAAATACCAAAGTCAAGCTTTTCCCATTTTATTTCACTTCTTTAGAGAAAGAATAAGGCATGTCCGCTTCATTCACCCTCTTTGCTTGTCAGGTTGGGCATTCATCTTGATGAGAATGTTGCCTCCTTTTAGTAAGTCACTGTGGCGCAGATAGTTCTTGGTATAATTATCCCCATTGAAGTCAAGCGATTTCAGGTAAATGTTCTCTGCGCTGTTGTCAGGCGCATCAATCACCAGATTGTTGCCATTCTCAAAATGTAAAGTCGCTTTTCTGAACAAAGGGGCACCGAGCACATACTCGTCCGTACCCGGACAAACCGGATAGAAGCCAAGTGCGGAGAATACATACCAGGCGGAAGTCTGACCGTTGTCTTCATCACCGCAACTAGCCGTCCGGGGTAGGGGTGTACATGCGGTTCATCACTTCGCGCAGCCAGTATTGGGCTTTCCAGGGCTGACCTGCGTAGTTGTACAGGTAAATCATGTGCTGGATGGGCTGGTTGCCATGAGCATAGTTACCCATGTTCATTACCGTCATTTCGCGTATTTCGTGAATCACCTGTCCGTAATAACTATCGTCAAACACGGGTGGAACAGCAAATACGGAGGTCAAGCATAGTGACGAACGTTTCTTTTCCACCCATGAGGTCAATCAGCCCTTGCGGGTCGTGGAACACAGACCAGGAGTAATGCCAGCTGTTACCCTCGGTAAAGGCATCGCCCCACTTCAGCGGAGAAAATGGAGTCATGAATTTGCCGTCCTGGTTGCGTCCGCGCATCAGGTTGGTTTCCTTATCGAACACATTGCGGTAGTTCATGGCACGTTTGGCAAAGAGGTTGATTTCCTTTTTCGGACGTTTTAACTCTTTCGCCAGTTGGTAAATACACCAGTCGTTGTAAGCATACTCCAGCGTGCGGGCAGTGTTCTCGTTAATCTTCACATCGTAAGGCACATAGCCCAGTTTGTTGTAATATTCGTGTCCCAGGCGTCCGGTCGATGAAACAGTGGGGTGCACATTCTCTGTGCCGTGGATAAGCCCTTCGTACAACGTTTTCAGGTTGTCTACACGCACGCCTTTCATGTAAGCATCCACAAGAATTGAAGCCGAATTATTGCCAATCATGCAACCTCTGTGTCCGGGACTTGCCCATTCGGGGAAGAAACCGCTTTCTTTATATGTGTTGATAAGTCCTTCCTGCATCTCTTGTTGATGGACGGATACATTAGGTTAAGCAACGGAAACAGGCAACGGAATGTATCCCAGAAACCGTATCGGGTGAACATATATCCCGGCTGCACGGTTCCGTTGAACGGACTGTAGTGCACAGTTTTTCCGGTAGCGTCTATTTCGTAGAATTTGCGTGGAAGAGCAGTGAGCGATACAGGCAAGAGTAGAAAGTGCGGTATTGGTCGAGGTTCCCGCCTTCGACTTCTATCTTTCCTAACACCTCGTTCCAGGCGTCTTTACCTTTGGCGGCGAGTTGGTCGAAATTGTCGTTGCCAAGCTCTTTCAGATTGGTGGCAGCTTGGTCGAAGCTGATAAACGAAGAGGCTACGCGTGCATGTACCACTTCGCCTTTCCGTGTCTGAAAACCGATTACGGCACCTGTGTGCTTCGCGGTCTGCTCGTTGGCATTCTCTTTCAGTTCGTTGTCGGCAAAGTCGCCTTGTAGGTGAATGGTTTGTCGAATTCAATGACGAAATAGTTTTTGAAGTTGTCCGGCACACCGCTGCTGTTGCGGGTAGAGTAACCAATGATTTTGTTTTCTTCCGGGATGACTTTGATGTACGAAGCTTTGTCGAAGGCATCGATTACGACGTAGGAGTTTTTGCTCTCCGGGAAAGTGAAACGGAACATCGCCGCACGTTCGGTAGGAGTTATCTCCGTTACCACATCGTGTTTCGGCAAGATATACCTTATAATAGTGGGGCAGCACTACCTCCGCTTTGTGGCTAAACCAACTGGCACGTTTGTCTTCGTTGAACTCCGGTTTGCCTACTACAGGCATGATGGAGAACTGTCCGTAATCGTTAATCCACGGACTGGGCTGGTGGGTTTGCTTAAAACCGCGTATTTTGTTGGCGGTGTAGGTGTACTGCCATCCGTCGCCCATCTTGCCTGTTTGTGGGGTCCAGAAGTTCATGCCCCACGGACGGGCTATGGCAGGATATGTGTTGCCGGTTGATAACTCGTAACTGGACTGCGAACCCATGAGCGGGGTTGACGTATTGTGTCCAGTCTTTGGCTTGTGCCAGCAGTGTACTGCCAATAAACAAGCGGTTAATAATAGTTTTTTTCATTCTGTATGATTGCTTTTTAGTTATTACTAATATTTGTGAGACAGGCTTCTCTGCCGTCATTTCAATCTCCAGCGTACTTCCCGCCACAATATCATCGTGCGTAAAGAAAGGCTTATCCAGGGGCTTGCCATTCAGCTTGATGCTCTTGATGTATTTATTCTTCTTTGAATTACTCAATACATTGACAGTGAACTTCTTTCCGCTCGTTAAGTTGACTACTGCCCTATCAAAAGCCGGGCGACCGATAGAATAAACCGGCTTGCCCGGACAAACCTGATAGAATCCCATCGCATTGAGCACGTACCATGCCGACATCTGTCCGCAATCTTCATTGCCCGAAAGCCCGTCGACTGTGTTGGCATATTGGCTGCGGAAAACACTATCAACCAACTGCTGTGTTTGCCACGGGTGGTCAATGTAGTTGTACATGTGAATGACGTGATGGCTCGGTTCGTTGCCATGGGCGTATTGTCCGATGAGTCCGCTGATATCTGCCGATGTAGTTTCTCCTTCCATCGAAGACTCGGCAGTGAACAATGAGTCGAGCTTCCCTACGAAAGCATCTTTGCCTCCCATCAGTTTCACGAGTCCTTCTATGTTGTGGGGTACGAACCAAGTCCATTGCCAGGCGGTGCCTTCGCAATAATCGTCGTTACGGTGGGTAGATGAACGGGGATTGAAAGGTGTGCGCCACTTTTTCTGACTATCCAGTCCGCGCATGAAGCGGGTAGATGGGTCGAAGTAGTTTTCGTAGCCTTTGGCAAAGCGGGCGTATTTCTCTTTATTCGGTTGGTCCTTCAGGGCATCGGCAAACACCGAAATGCACCAGTCGTCGTAAGCGTATTCCAGTGCTTTGGCTACAGATTCGTTGTCTTTGTCGCAAGGCACATACCCCAACGTATTTTTGTAATACTTGGCTTGTGGCATCAGGTGGGGAAGTACCAGTGCGGGGCATTTGATACCTGCCGTATCGTATTCCGCTGCACGTAGGCACGCCTGGTAGGCTGTTTGCACATCGAAGTCACGGTAGCCTTTCATGTAAGCGTCTACAATGACGGGGGACGGCGTGATAGCCAATCATGGTTCCGGTGTAGTTGGAAGCCATGTCCCACATCGGAAAAATGCCTCCTTCTTCGTGCTTCTTAATCAGGGACTTCACAAATTGGTTGTTCAATTCCGGGTCGATGATAGTCATCAACGGATGTAAGGCACGGAAGGTGTCCCACAACGAGAAGATGGTATACATCGGTTGTAGTGTGTCGCCCTGGTGTACTTGCAAGTCCATGCCCAGATAGCGTCCGTCGGCATCTGTCATCAGGTTCGGCTGATGGCTGTATGATATAAAGCAGTGTAAAAGATAGTCTTATCCTCTTTATCATCGGTAGTAATGTCGATTTTCGACAGGTATTCGTTCATGCCTTGCGTGCGTTGGTGCGCACTTTATCAAAATCCCAGTCGGCTATTTCGGTTTCTACATTCTTACGTGCGCCGTCCGTGTCGACTGCCGAAACGCCTACTTTGACAAACACCTCTTCATCTTTCTTGGTGTCGAAGTGCAGTAATACCTTGCAGGTAGGAAGCAGCTTGCCTCCTTCGTCCAATGCCACTGAGTCCGTCACCAGCGTGTAAGTAAACGGTTTGGAGAACTTGGCATAGAAGTTAATATATTGGTCGAACGCCCAGTACATCGTCTTTTTCCGTCCGATGATTTCGGTATCGCTGATAACCTCTATCTCCATCTCCTTATTTGTTTGCCGTTGCAGGCTGTAGTCAAAATCGAGTACAAAGCCTGCTTCTCGGCTTTCGGGGAAAGTGTAGCGATGGATAGCCGCCCGTTTGGTCGCTGTCAATTCGGCTTTCACCCCGTAGCGGTCAAGTAGGACAGAGTAGTAGCCCGGTTCAGCCGTTTCGTTTTGATGTGAAAAGGCTGAGGCATAAGCCAGTTGCTGATTCGTTGATCCGGTAGGCTGGTAGTTCTGCTTGCCTACAGTAGGCATTAACAGCACGTCACCATAATCACAACATCCCGTTCCACTCAGGTGCGTGTGTGAGAAACCGTTGATTGTAGAGTCCGAATAGTGGTAGCCGGAACAGGCATCCCCAGCCGTCAATGCGTGTGTCGGGACTGGGCTGTATCATGCGTGCGGCACTACAACTCCGGGAAAAGTGTGCCCGTGCCCGCCCGTACCGATAAACGGATTGACAAAAGAACTGTAATCTTGCAGGGTAGGGCTGGATGTACAGGCACTAAACGCTCCTATGCTCATCAAGCAGCTTATAAGAAGCCTCACCCCCCATCCCCCTCTCCCAAAGAGAGGGGGAGTCGTTACTTTTTTATTATTCATTATTATATGTTTTTCTTGTTATATAATTATTTCACTACAGCTTTCTTTCTTGTTTCCCCTCCCTATGGGGAGGGGGGCTAGGGGGTGAGGCTGCTCATTTCAAACTCTACCGTACTGCCGTCCATAATCTGCTCGTGCGTTATATAGCTTTTGTCGTAAGGCTTGCCGTTGAGTTTCACCGACCGGATGTATATATTCTCTTTACTGACTGCCGGGGCAAGAATTGTGAATGTCTTGCCGTTAGCCAGGTGCAGCTTCATTTCCGGGAAAAGCGGGGTACCTATCTCATATTGTCCGCCTCACCGGGTTTACCGGATAAAATCCCATGGCGCTGAATACATACCACGCCGACATTGTCCGCAGTCTTCGTTTCCACACAGACCGTCCGGAGTGTTGCGGTAGAGCTCGTGCATTACCTTGGCAACATATTTCTGCGTTTTAGCGGGTTGTCCTACCTTATTATATAAGTATATGACATGATGACCTTGGTTCGTTGCCATGTGCGTACTGCCCTATCATGCCTGTGCTGAATAGTGGTAGTTCGTCATCGGCAGCAGGATGGAACGTAAACATGCTGTCCAGTTTCTGCGTGAAGCGTTCTTTTCCGCCTACCAATTCAATAAGTCCGTCAATATCCTGTTGGACCGACCAGAAATATTGCCAGCCATTGCTTTCGCAGATGTGAGGTGTGTATTCGTCCGCTTTGAAGTCTTTGATAAATATTCCTTTATCATCCCTTGGCTGCATGAACGAGGTTGCTGGGTTATATATATTCTTATAGTTTCTGTGAGCGTTTATAAAATTCATCGGCTATTTCCTTTTTGCCCATCTTTTCCGCCATGCGGGCAATGCAGTAATCATCATAAGCATATTCCAGTGTTTTGGAGAGTGACCAGTTTTCTGCGTTATAACCGTCTGTTTCGTTGTAGGGGATGTAGCCCAGCTTCTTGTATGAACCGATGCCGCGATAGTTGTCTATGTTGGCAGTAGCAACACAAGCAGCCAGTGCTTTATCGGCATCAAAATTACCAATACCTTTCAGGTAAGCGTCCACAATAACAGGTACGGCATGGTAGCCAATCATCATATCCGTTTCGCCGCCTTGGAAGTTTCCATACCGGTAGGCGGCCGTTTTGCTCGTAAAAAGTTAGGAAAGACTTCACCATGTCGTTCGCTCTTTCTGGTTCGGTGTAGGTGAACAGCGGATGAGCCGCACGGAAAGTATCCCAAAGCGAAAAGGTACTATAATTTACCCAGCCCGTCAGCCTGATGCGTTTTCTTATCCGGCCCGTAGTAAGCCCCGTCCACATCACTGTAGATGGTTGGAGCCAACATACTGTGGTAAAGAGCTGTGTAAAAGTTAGTTCGTGAATCAGTATCATTACTCTTGACTTCTATTTTAGATAGTTGACGGTTCCAGTTGTCACGTGCCGTGTTGCGGTATTTGTCGAAATCATTATCGGGCACTTCTGCTTGCAGGTTCTTCGCTGCTCCCTCCATGCTTACCCCGAAATGGCAGTGTTTACCAGAATTTGTTCTCCGGCTTCGGTATTGAAGTCGAATCGGGCGATGTTGCTGTCCCTATGCGCTTTCCCTCTTTCAGGACAGCAGTTGTGTCCAGTTGCATGGATGCAAACGGTTTAGAGAAGCGGGTGCGGAAATAAATACGTTGATCGCGTGCCCACCCGTCGAAAAACGATAGCCCTGTATAGTCACAGAGTCTACCTTCTCAATGTGTGAGTCGTTGGTAAAGTCCCAATTCATAGCTTTTTTCAGGTTCAGGAAGATAGCTGCCTGGGCTTCCGGGAAAGTATAACGCTGAATACCGCAACGCTCCGTAGCAGTAAGCTCGACATTAATGCCGTAATCTTTCAGTAACACCCGGTAATAACCGGCTGTAGCCGCTTCGTCGACATGCGAGAATTTAGAATGAATGCCTAAAGGAGCTTCGGCTTCCTTATAAGGCAGGGTGACAGGCATGAAGGAAATATCATACAGGTCGCCTGCTCCTGTTTTCCGCTCAGGTGGGTATGGCTGAATCCGGCAATAGTGCTGTCCGGATAGAAATAACCGGCAATGCGGTCCCAACCGGGAAGTCCGTTGTCGGGGCTGAGTTGCACCATACCAAAAGGAGCCTGAGCTCCCGGATAAGTATTCCCGGTGAAGTCCGTACCGATAAACGGATTTACGTATTGGGTATAATCAGTCGTTGTTTCCGGCTGCGCAGATTTGCAGGCTGTGATAAACAGAATAATCAGGATAGGTAGGTAGAAATGTTTTTGCATGGGTTTTGGGTTGAGGTTTCAACAGTCAATATTAACTTGTAGGCACAAAGGTAGGGAATATAAATATAAAAATAAATAGCCTGGAGCTATTTTAGGACAAGATTATTTGGTTATATGGCAACTTTTTATAACTTTGTAACAAACAATTTAAACTATATAGTATTATGAAAACAAATCAATTAGCTTTATTCCTGTTTGTTGTTTCATTGATTGTGTTTGGTTGTAAAGATGATGAAAGTTTTGAAGGAAAATTACAACTGAACTTTAACCCTGTACCCGACAATGTCTGGATTTACTCTGTTGATAACAGCCAGTATCCTATGTACACTTTTACTCAACAAGATTTTAAGTTACATGGTACACAGAGATTGTTAGAGATAGAATTAAATGCGGGAAATTATATTGTTGAGTGTACTGGCTCAATATCCAAACCAGCAACTGGTGTTCAGGTGCGCCCGGATAAGAAAACGTCAGTCACCTATAACTTAGCGAATAATGTCTGGGATGTTAAATATTAATTCTTGATAAAGAATATAAAAGGGCGGTATAAAAATATATACCGCCCTTATTATTTTAGACTCCAGCAAGTTCAATCACCTTTTCTATTGCGGCATTCAGCCCGTCAGGATTCTTACCCCGGCAGTAGCGAAATGAGGTTGACCACCTCCGCCGCCTTGAATTAACTTAGCAGCTTCTTTCACCAGATTGCCGGCTTTCAGTCCGCTTGCTACCAGGTTGTCACTAATCATAACTGTCAGCATCGGTTTACCATTTTCTACTGTTCCTGCTACGAAAAGTAAATTCTCCGTAATCTCTCCACGAAGCTGGAAAGCGATATTTTTCACTGTTTCAGCTGGCATGGGTGCACTGAATTTGATCAGTTTTACCCCATTTACTTCCTGTACATTCTTCAACAGGCGGTCTTTTACTGCGGCTTCTTTTTCTTTCATGAAGTCGTCCACCTGCTTTTTCAGTCCGGCATTTTCTTCAATGTATTTACGGATAGCTATTCCTAGGTCAGGTGCATTGTTGAATAATGCTTTCAAGTCACTTAGGGTATCTTGTACAGTGTCCAGCATCTCTTCCACCCGTGCTCCGGTGAATGCTTCGATGCGGCGTACGCCTGCGGCAACCGAGCTTTCGGAAACAATTTTTATCATTCCAATGTTTCCGGTAGCGGTAACATGTATACCACCGCAGAACTCAACTGATGAACCGAACTGGATGACACGTACGTGGTCACCATATTTCTCACCGAACAGAGCGATAGCTCCGAGTTCTTTAGCTTCCTCGATAGGTATGCTGCGGTACTCTTTCAAAGGTACATTGGCACGTATTTTGGCATTAACCATGTGCTCTACCTTACGGATTTCTTCGTCAGTTACTTTCTGGAAGTGAGAGAAGTCAAAACGCAATGAGTCCGGTGTAACCAGCGAACCTTTCTGTTCCACATGTTCGCCCAACACTTCACGCAATGCTTCGTCCAGCAGGTGGGTAGCCGAGTGGTTGGCTGCACAGGCAGCACGTTTATCAGTATCTACACAAGCCATCATCGGAGCTTCCAAATGTTCAGGCAATTTTTTTACGATGTGGATAGGCAGACTATTCTCTTTCTTGGTGTCAACAACTTCGATAGTTTCGAATTCGCTGACTAACACACCTGTATCTCCTACCTGACCACCACTTTCTGCATAAAAAGGAGTTTTATCAAGTACAATCTGGTAAAGCGTTTGGTTTTTCTGTTTTACCTGACGGTAACGGAGAATAGATGTTTCGTATTCCGTGTAATCGTAACCTACAAATTCGGTAGTTCCTTCTTTCAGGGTGATCCAGTCGCCTGTTTCCACAGCAGCGGCATTACGCGCACGCTGTTTCTGTTGTTGCATCTCAGCATCGAACTCTTCTGTATTCACAGTCATACCGTTTTCACGGAGAATAAGTTCGGTCAGGTCGAGCGGGAAACCGAAAGTATCATATAAAGTAAAGGCATCTTTACCGTTGATTTCTGTTTTTCCTGCTGCTTTGGTGTCAGCCATTGCCTTGTCGAGCAGGCGGATACCAGTTTCTAATGTGCGGAGGAAAGCTTCTTCTTCTTCTTTGATAACCTTCTCAATCAGGCCTTTTGGGCAATCAGTTCAGGATATGCATCTCCCATGTTATCAATCAGTACGGGCAGCAGCTTATACATGAACGCTTGCTTCTGTCCCAGGAAGTGTATCCATAACGAACGGCACGACGAAGGATACGGCGAATAACGTAGCCAGCCTTGGCGTTGGACGGCAACTGACCGTCTGTGATAGAGAAAGCAATAGTACGGATGTGGTCGGCAATAACACGCATCGCAATATCGTTCTGTGCGTTTTTACCGTATTCTGTTCCAGCCATCTTAGCAATAGCTTTGATTATTGGTTGGAATACATCTGTATCGTAGTTGGATGTTTTGCCTTGCAATGCCATGCAGAGACGCTCAAAGCCCATGCCGGTATCAATTACCTTTGCAGGAAGAGGTTCCAGAGTGCTGTCTGCCTTACGGTTGTACTGCATGAATACAAGGTTCCATATCTCAATAACCTGCGGGTGGTCGTGGTTAACGAGGTCGCGTCCCGAAGTTTTGGCACGTTCATCCGCCGGACGCAGGTCGATATGAATTTCCGAGCAAGGACCGCAGGGACCTGTATCACCCATTTCCCAGAAGTTATCGTGCTTGTTGCCATTAATGATATGGTCTTTCGGCAAGAATTGTTCCCAGTAAGAAGCTGCTTCGTTGTCACGGCTTAACCCTTCTTCCGGGCTGCCTTCAAATACGGTGGCATACAGATGTTCCGGATTCAGCTTCAGTACATCTACCAGATATTCCCAAGCCCAGTTGATAGCTTCTTTTTTGAAATAATCGCCAAACGACCAGTTGCCAAGCATCTCGAACATCGTGTGATGATAAGTGTCGTGACCCACTTCTTCAAGGTCATTATGCTTTCCACTTACGCGAAGACATTTCTGCGAGTCTGCGACTCTATGAAATTTCGCCGGGTGGTTACCCAGAATGATATCTTTAAACTGGTTCATCCCTGCATTGGTGAACATCAGGGTAGGGTCATCTTTAATTACCATCGGAGCCGACGGAACAATCTGATGCCCTTTCGACTCAAAGAAATTCTTAAATGAATCTCTGGTTTCTTTAGCAGTCAACATGTATTTAATTAGTTTATTAGTTATCAAGTTGTTCGGTTTTTATTAAAAACTCGAAAAAGCAGTGCAAAGATAGCTTGTTTTTATTATTTTTGCCGTATTAACCAGCGAAATATTTAAAGATGCGCAAAGTTTACTATTTCTATAATACGCAAACACAGACTTATGAGCGTGTGTATCCCACCATGCGGCAGCGGGCGCTGAACATTTTCCGCCAGCTTTTGTTCGGCATGGTGTTGGGAGCCGGCTTCTTTATCATCCTGTTGATAATCTTCGGATCGCCTTCGGAGCAGGAGTTGCGTAAGGAAAACAGTAAGTTGAAAGCACAGTATAACTTGCTTTCCCGCCGGATGGACGATGCAATGGGAGTTCTCCAGGATATCCAGCAACGTGATGATAACCTGTACCGGGTAATCTTTATGGCAGATCCGGTTTCTCCAGCTATACGTAAGGCAGGCTATGGTGGTACGAATCGATATGAGCAGTTGATGGATATGGCAAACTCCAAACTGGTGGTGAATACGACGCAGAAGATGGATGTGCTGAGTAAGCAGTTATATATCCAATCCAAGTCGTTTGACGATGTGGTGGAAATGTGTAAGAATCACGACCAGATGTTGAAATGTATTCCTGCCATCCAACCTATATCAAATAAAGATCTTCGACGTACAGCTTCCGGTTATGGTACGCGTATAGACCCGATTTATGGAACAACCAAATTCCATGCCGGAATGGACTTTTCGGCTCCTGTCGGAACAGATGTTTATGCTACTGGCGATGGCACTGTGATGAAAGTGGGTTGGGAGACAGGCTATGGCAATACGGTAGAAATTGACCACGGTTTCGGCTACATGACCCGCTATGCACACTTATCGGAATTCCGTACGCAAGTGGGTAAGAAAGTGGTTCGTGGTGAAGTGATTGCCGGTGTAGGTAGCACAGGAAAGAGTACCGGACCACACTTGCATTATGAGGTGCATGTGAAGGGAGAAGTGGTTAATCCGGTGAACTATTACTTCATGGATCTTAGTTCGGACGACTACGAGAATATGATTCAGCTTGCTGCTAACCACGGTAAAGTGTTCGATTAATAATGTGTTAGAAGAGTGTTATGGATAAGTCGTTGAAACTATATTATTCAATTAGCGAGGTGGCTGAGATGTTCGATGTTAACCCTTCTCTGCTTCGTTTTTGGGAGAAGGAATTTTCGCAGATAGCTCCTAAAACGACTTCACGGGGAGTACGGCAATATACCAAAGAGGACTTGGAAACCATTCGGCTTATTTATCATTTGGTTAAAGAGAAAGGGATGACACTGCCGGGAGCCCGCCAGAAGTTGAAGGATAATAAAGAAGCTACTGTTCGTAACTTTGAGATAATTAGTCGGCTGAAAGAAATACGGGAGGAACTCGTTGCAATGAAAAATGCTTTGGATGGGCGATAGATACACATCCAAAACATTCTTTATTTTAAATATTCTGCTAATGCTTCTTTGATAATTCCCTTTTTATATCCATTCCATGTCTTTAGAATTTTTCCTTCTGGAGAAATGATTACATAAAATGGTATAGTTCTTGTTTCGTATTTGGCAAAAATACCTTTATCTCCTTTAAAGTCATTCAGATTATTCCAGTTAATGTCATGCCTTTCAGAAGCAGTTAACCAGTTTTTCTTTGTATCCTGGCTTATACTAATTATATGAAGTTCTTCTTTATATGTTTTTAAAACGTCTCTTATTTCAGGAATGGCTGCAATACAAGGTCCACAGGCGGAATTCCAGAAATCGAGTAGTACGAACTTTCCTTTAAAATCAGTCAAATGGTGCAAAATTCCTTGAGAATCATATAGATCGCTATCTGCTATTTCATCACCTATAGTTACAGTAGTGGGCGGAAATAGGTTTATCGTAATATCTTTCCCCACTTCACTTTGCTTCAATTCAGGTGAAAGCAGGTTGTATAACTGGATAGTTTTTTCTCTCAAAGGAAAGTTTTTCATGATTTTGCACCCGAAACTTAGAAAATCTAATTTGTTCATCCATATTTGAGAAAAAGTCGGATGTTGAAACATTATATCTGTTTCTTTTTGTCTGATTAATAGCGTTAGAGAATCCCCTTTTCTACGTAGCTCAGACTTCTTTTTCTCAGCTTTAGCTATGGCTTGGACCGAAGATTTATTGTCATCTAAAATTTTTATATAGTTCTTTTTCAGCGATAAGCCCTTTTTGCCATTCGTCGACGAGTTCTCGCGTAGCATTGATATATGAGTTCTCTTCTTCTTGTTCCTTAATTGAGCTTTCTATATACTATGTTCTTATCAATTTATTGTTTCCGTGAACTTTTATTGGACAATTAGGAGCCACCCATATATCGGCCCATGTGTTGGACGGAGCATCTTTTCCACTAATAGTTAGCATCATTAATGTAGGAGTCTCGCTTGTTAAAACTGCTTTAATATAAAAAGTACCTTTTCGTATTGTGTCTAACTGGATAGTAGAAATAGCTCTATTTTCGGATATACGCAGTTTGATAACCGTTCCGTCTTCCACACCCTCGACTTTACCATCTATAGTTGCATAATGCTGTGCATGCGTCGTTGCTCCTATAAGCAGGAGTGCAATGACAAAAAAGAATGTTTTCATATGTAATTAGTTACAGGACAAGAGTTCTTTTTTAATTCTCCACTCGTGTCACTGACTTGATATTCGGTATTTTCAGCAGATTGTTACAAATAGCTTTTACGTCATTAACATCATGAACATAAAGCTGAACCTTACCTTCAAAAATACCATCGTTGGTTTCCATTTCCAGTTTACGGATGTTCACATTTAGCTGGCGAGAGATGACTTGTGTTATCTCGTTCAATAAGCCTACGCTGTCGATGCCTTGTACTGAAATATAAACAAGGAATGAAAGAGATTTGTGAGTATCCCATTCCGTAGCAATAATGCGGTTGCCGTAACTGCTTTTCAATTTGGCTGCTACCGGACACTGGCGTTTGTGAATGATGATACGGTCATTTTCGTCCATATAACCCAGAACATCGTCGCCCGGTATGGGATGACAACATTCCGCCATGATGTATTTCTTTTGTAAAGCATCTTCGGTGAGTTTGAGAATCTGCTTGGTGTTGATCTTCTCTTTTTCCTGCGGTTCTTCCTTCTCTTCGGGTTGCTTGTCTTTACTGTTGCCAAACGAGAAACTCAGATACTTCATCCAGTTGTTGCTCTGTTTCCCTTTCAGTTCGTTTTTGTCAACTTCGCCGAGGGTAATCGTTTTATTTCCGATAGCTACCAGTAACTCCTCTTCATTTTTTGCATTATGAAGTTTACGCAACTTTTCGATAACAGGAGTTTCCAGCCGTACTTCCTCTTTCTGTAAAAACTCGTTCAAAATTTCTTCCCCTTCCTTTTGGAAGACCTTTCGCTCTTTACGCAGGATAGAAGCTATTTTGGCACGTGCTTTGGCAGTAGTGGCAAACGCTTCCCATTGAGGTTGTACGCGTTGTGACTTGGAAGTCAGGATTTCTACCTGGTCGCCACTTTGCAGCTTATGACTGAGCGGCACCAGTTTATGGTTGACTTTGGCACCGATGCAGTGGCTGCCTATATCCGTGTGGAGTGAAAAAGCGAAGTCCAATGCTGTAGAGTTTTGCGGCATTGTTTTCAATTCACCTTTGGGTGTAAAGACAAATATTTCAGAAGCAAATAAGTTCAGCTTGATGGTGTCGAGGAAGTCGATAGCATCCGGTTGAGGGTCGTCCAAAATTTCTTTGATGGTCTTTAACCATTTTTCCAATTCGCCTTCATCTTCGCCGCCACCGCCTTCTTTGTATTTCCAATGGGCAGCAAATCCCTGTTCGGCAACGTCGTTCATGCGTTCGCTACGAATCTGGACTTCAATCCATTGCCCGTTTGCCCCCATTAAAGTGACGTGCAAAGCCTGATAACCATTGGCTTTGGGATGACTTACCCAGTCGCGTAAGCGGTCGGGGTGAGGCTTATAAATTTTGGAAATAGATACGTAAATATCGAAACAGTCGTTTAACTCCTCTTCCGGATTGCGCGGCTCAAAGATAATACGGACAGCCAGCAGGTCATATATCTCTTCAAAAGGAACATGCTTGGTCTGCATCTTGTTCCAGATTGAATAAATGGACTTGACACGCGCCAAGATGTGGTATTTAAGTCCCATTTTATCCAGTTGCGCACGAATAGGAGCCGTGAATTCATTAAACACCTTGTCGCGTTCGGCAGCAGTGGCGTTAAGTTTTTCTTCTATTTCGTGATACTCCTCAGGATGTTCATATTTAAAGCTGAGATTTTCAAGCTCGGTCTTAATCTTATACAATCCCAGGCGGTTAGCCAACGGAGCATAGATGTACAAAGTTTCTCCTGCAATTTTATATTGTTTGTTGGGGAGCATGGAGCCGAGCGTACGCATGTTGTGCAGGCGATCGGCTATTTTAATAAGGATAACACGGATATCATCGGACATCGTCAGCAGCAACTTTTTGAAGTTTTCTGCCTGTGCCGAAGCGCGGTCGCCAAAGATTCCACCGGATATTTTAGTCAGTCCGTCCACAATCTGGGCTATCTTCGGACCGAAGATATTCTCAATATCCTCCACCGTGTAGTCGGTGTCTTCCACCACATCATGCAGCAATGCCGCACAGATAGAAGTAGAACCCAGCCCGATTTCGTTGCACACAATCTTGGCAACGGCAATAGGGTGCATGATGTACGGTTCGCCCGAACGTCTTTTTATACCTTTATGTGCCTGATTGGCAAAGTTAAAGGCTTTCGTAATGATTTCTACCCGTTTGCGGTGCTTCGTGGCGAGGTAGTCGTTCAGTAGTTCCTGAAACGCCTCTTCAATCATCGCCTCTTCGGCTATTTCTTTTTGATGGTCGGTATCCATAAGTTAGTCCTTTCGTTCCTTTTCTGCAAAAATAAGCAAATTTAGCTATCAGCCAAATGAAAGAACTTTTATTTGTATATTTTCAACCGTTTTCCGGCAGCAATGTTTGTACCGCGTATGCCGTTCCATTTTTGTAAATCCTTTACGCGGACTCCGTATTTGGCGGCAATGCTTCCCAGATTTTCTCCTTTTCTGATTTTATGATAGGTCACTCCACCACTTCCACGGCTTGCTGAACCCTTCTTTGAAACGCGCGGATTGTCGTCCTTAACGTTTACTGTCCGCCTGTTTTTGAACAGTTCGTCTGCACGGTGCGCATAGATGGTGTCCTGACGGTCAATGAAAGTACTTACACTGTTCAAGGGTAAACGCAGAGTATAAGGTTGGCTTTCGCCTGGAATGACCTCCTTCTTATACTGAGGATTCAGACTTCTGATTTCTTCTAATGGAACATGACAGAGATCCGATATCTGTTCGAAATGCAAATTTTTGTTGACTTGTATTGTGTCAGTGTTTGCCGGAATGTTCGTTTCCATCGGGCAGATGTTGTGGTCGCAATAGTAAGTCATTACGTAGTTTGCGGCAATAAAAGCCGGAACATATCCACGAGTCTCTTTGGGCAGGTAGTTGTAAATGCTCCAATAGTCTGCTTCGCCCCCTGAACGGCGGATGGCTTTGTTGACGTTGCCCGGACCGCAGTTGTATGCCGCAATCACCAGATTCCAGTCATGGTAAATGTTGTATAAATCTTTCAGATAACGCGCTGCCGCCCAACTTGCTTTGATAGGGTCGCGGCGCTCGTCAATCAGACTGTTAGATTCCAGTCCGTAGATTTTACCGGTGCCGATCATAAACTGCCACAAACCGGAAGCACCGGCGCGTGACACGGCAGACGGATTGAGTGCCGACTCAATGATAGGCAGGTATTTCAGTTCCAAAGGGATATTGTAAGCGTCCAATGCCTCTTCGAAGATGGGCATATAGAAGTTGGATGCACTTAACATAAATGAGACCTGATTACGCAGGCGTCCGGCATACATGTCGATAAATTTGCGTACAATATCGTTGTAAGGCATTTCCATGATCGTCTGCATGCGCGAGAGGCGGTCGATATAGACTGAATCGCTGAACAACGGGTTCACTTCCGCTGTGCTGCAATCTTTGTTCAGGTCGATGTAGTTTTTAGCTTTCCAGTCACTAAGCAGACTGTCCAGCGGGTACGTCATGCTCTTTGGAAGGTCGATGCTTTCCTGACGTGTTTCTCCGTTTTCGTGAATCAGTACATCTACGGTCTGTGCGTCTGCCTTTATAGAGGCAAACATAAACATTAAAAAGATTGGGCAATAATTTACTAATTTCTTCATTCTTGTCTGTTCAATCATCATTGGTTTAAAATCTAAGGCTGCATTGCACGCCTACCGAACGGCTTCCCGGTTGAAGTCGGTTATTATTAATAATTGTGGGCTCGACCTTCATGCTGAGGTCGGGACTTATATCAAAGTTAGACAGTTCCGCATCGACATAGGCATCGATGATTGAAATCAGATAAACGCCTATAACGGCAAATATACTGAGGTCACGATAGCGGCGGTACGTGTCTTTGCGTTTGCGTAACACTTCCTGCAACTGCTCTTTACTATAGTTATAGTTGGGCGGCAGCAGGTCTTCAAAACTATTGGTGTTCGGGTTGTTGTCCATAATGTCCATATAAGCCTGCGAGTAGTCCTTGTACATCTTTCCGTTCCAACTCAGCGCGTAGGCACAACCTGCAAATCCACCATATATAATAGGTAGCTTCCAATATTTACGGTTATAGATTTGTCCGCCGCCGGGAAACACAATGGCATACCAGGTTGCTTTGGTCGGGTTAGGAACAAACACTTTCCTGGGCATGTAAGGAGGCGGCAGAGTGTCGGTTCTTATCACCGGTGAAGTGGCAGCCTCTATCTTTTCCAGACTTTTCTTGTTTACTTTGTCGAGGCTGTCGGCAGTCTCGATAGCTATCTTGGCGGCTGTCAGACTATCTACCGGAGGAAGGTTGACTGGTGCTTTTGTCCGTACACTGTCGGCAGGTGGTGGAGTGACAACAGGGTCACGATGCCTGCGGGCACGTGCTTTGGGTGCTTCCCTTACAGGTATGACAGAGTCCTTGACTGCGGTAATTGGCTCTTGTGCATACACATCAATCCCTGCTACCTGAAAAAGACAGAGAAGCAGGGCGACGCATAACTGATATGTTTTTTTTCTTTTCGTCATTTATTTCTTCAATGAATCGAAGATTTCCATGATACGTTCCAGGTCTTCTTCGTTATTGAACGGAATACTGATTTTTCCTTTTCCTTTTTCCGAGCATGTTAACTGTACTTTTGTGTTGAAAAAGCCCGATAAGTGCTGTTTCAGCATATTGAACTCTTCCGGCAGTTTAGCTCGTTTCGGTGTAATTCTTTTCGTTCCGCTCTTGATGGCTTCTCCTTCGCTCAGTGCTTTAGCTATCTCTTCCACTTTGCGCACCGAATAACCGTGTTCCAGAATCTCTTCGAATATCTTAACTTGTAGCTTCGGGTCGCCCAGGGAGATTAAAGCACGTGCATGCCCCATATCTATTTGCTTGTTCTGCAAAGCCATCTGTATCGGAGCAGGTAACTTTAGTAAACGTAGGTAGTTGGCAATCGTCGTACGTTTCTTGCCTACGCGTTCGCTAAGGCGTTCCTGTGTCAGGTCATACTGTTCAATCAGGTGTTGGTATGCCAGGGCTATTTCCACAGAGTTCAGGTCTTCGCGCTGAATGTTTTCAATCAGCGCCATTTCCATCACGTTTTCATCATCGGCAGTGCGGATGTAGGCGGGAATGCTGCTTAATCCCGCTTTCTGTGAAGCGCGGAAACGGCGTTCTCCGGCGATAATCTGGTATTCGTCGTCCGAGAGTTTACGCAGAGTGATGGGTTGGATAATACCTATTTCGCTGATAGAGTCCGCTAATTCCTGCAACGCTGTTTCGTCAAATTCCCGGCGAGGCTGGTTAGGGTTTACGGATATTTTAGATAGTTCGATTTCGTTAATAGACGAAGAACCTTCGGTTTTCACTTCATCCATCGAAAGCAAGGCGTCAAGCCCGCGACCTAATGCATTTCTTCTCTGTGTTGCCATATCTTCGTTTCTTATTTGCTATTTCTGCTGATTAGTTCCTTTGCCAGTGCCAGATGGTTTTTCGAGCCTGTCGATTCCGCATCATATAAAATGGTAGGTATACCGTAGCTGGGCGCTTCGCTCAGTTTCACGTTGCGCTGGACAACGGTTTTGAACACGAGCTCCTGGAAGTGTCGTTTTACTTCATCGTATATCTGGTTTGCCTGACGCAGACGTGAGTCGTACATGGTCAGCAGGAAGCCTTCGATTTCCAGGTCGGGATTCAGCTTTGATTTAATAATTTTGATTGTATTCAGCAGTTTGCTGATGCCTTCAAGGGCAAAATATTCTGCTTGTACGGGGATGATAACCGAGTCCGCTGCAGTAAGGGCATTGATTGTAATAAGCCCCAGTGACGGTGAACAGTCTATCAAGATATAATCATATTCATCTTTGAGTGGCGTCAGTACCTCTTTTAATATTTTTTCGCGATTCTTGAGGTTCAGCATTTCTATTTCCGCGCCAACCAGATTGATGTGAGAAGAGATGACTTTCAATGACTCTATTTCAGTGTCAAGAATGGCATCTTTTACGTTAGCTCTGTCTATAATACATTCATAGATAGTACATTCTGATTGCTTGATGTCTACTCCCAGGCCGGAAGAAGCGTTTGCCTGCGGGTCTGCATCTACAACCAGTACTTTCTTTTCGAGTGTAGCGAGAGACGCTGCGAGGTTAATCGTAGTTGTTGTCTTTCCTACACCGCCTTTTTGATTGGCCAAAGCAATTATTTTTCCCATATTATCTAAATTTATTGGCAGCGAAATAAGTGATAAATACTCAGAGCGCCTACTAAAAAATAGAAACTTTGCAAAATCTGTTGATAAGTCACCTGTTTTGTTAATAACTACCAGATGATATGCGGGCATTTTTTGCTGAATAATCGTGCAAATATACGTATTATAATTGAATTTCAGTTCCTTTTTCGTCTCACTTGCAGAAGATTAAGATTTGTAAACGCACTTCCCGCCATGCCTTGATGGTTTTGGCAGGACAGATAGGTACTTTTACCTTGATTATATGCCTGTCTTTCGTCGGATAAATCAAGACTTTCCCGTGAGTGAGACCCGGGTGTCGTGATGTATTAGACCCGGATGTCGTGCTACATGACACCCGGATGTAATGTTGTACGACACCCGGGTCTTAATCATCATAACACCCGGGTGTCATACATCCATACTTCTATATGTTATGAGGGGAAAGGTCTGAGGTGTGTAGGGAAAAGATAGCTATCCCATCGGGGAGATAGTAACATTAAGCCTCAGTTGCATGGCAGAATCGGGGCTTTTTGTTACTTTTGTGCGGAATTAAAGATAGGATATATGGAAGATAAAAGACCGTTGATATTAGTCTCTAACGATGATGGTATCATGGCTAAAGGTATTAGTGAACTGATTAAGTTTCTTCGTCCGCTGGGCGAAATAGTGGTAATGGCGCCCGATTCTCCGCGTTCGGGAAGCGGTTGTGCACTGACGGTGACGCAGCCTGTACACTATAAGTTGGTGAAAAAGGATGTGGGACTGACCGTATATAAATGTTCCGGAACGCCGAGCGACTGTATCAAGATGGCGCGCGGACTGCTACTGGACCGTGAGCCCGACTTGGTGGTAGGGGGAATTAACCATGGCGACAACTCGGCGACAGCTGTGCATTATTCCGGTACGATGGGAGTTGTTATCGAAGGCTGTTTAAATGGCATTCCTTCTATCGGTTTTTCTCTTTGCGACTATGCTCCGGGAGCCGACTTTGATGCCGCCGGACCTTATGTCCGCAAGATAGCTGCTACGGTTCTCGAAAAAGGACTTCCGCCGCTGACTTGCCTGAACGTGAACTTCCCTGATACCACTGACATCAAGGGCGTGAAAGTCTGTGAGCAGTCCAAGGGGAAATGGGGCACGGAGTGGCAGGCTTGCCCACGCAGAGAGGGGGATAATTACTACTGGCTGACCGGCGAGTTTAACGACCATGAACCGGAAAACGAGAAGAACGACCACTGGGCGTTGGCTAATGGTTACGTTGCCATCACCCCGACCACGGTGGACGTTACAGCATATCATTTCATGGACGAACTGAACACCTGGGATTTATGAAATATTATCTGATTGTTGGCGAAGCCTCGGGCGACTTGCATGCTTCACACCTGATGGCGGCATTGAAAGAAGAAGACCCGCAGGCGGAATTCCGTTTCTTTGGCGGCGACCTCATGGCTGCCGTGGGCGGGACGTTGGTAAAACATTATAAAGAGTTGGCTTACATGGGTTTCATTCCCGTGTTGCTTCACCTGCGTACCATCTTTGCCAACATGAAGAAATGTAAGGAAGACATTGTCGGTTGGGCGCCGGATGTGGTGATATTGGTCGATTATCCGGGTTTTAACCTCGATATAGCTAAGTTTGTCCATGCTAAAACAGATATCCCCGTTTATTATTACATCTCTCCTAAAATATGGGCGTGGAAAGAGTATCGCATTAAGAATATCAAACGTGATGTGGATGAACTCTTTTCCATTTTGCCTTTTGAAGTGGAGTTTTTTGAAGGGCATCGATACCCTATTCATTATGTGGGTAACCCCACGGTGGATGAAGTGACTGCTTTCTGTGCAGAGCATCCGGAAACATTTGCTGAGTTTGTACAGGCAAACCGCTTGGAGAATAAGCCCATCATTGCCTTGTTGGCAGGCAGCCGTAAGCAGGAGATTAAGGACAATCTGCCCTCAATGATTGAAGCGGCGTCCGCTTTTCCCGAGTATCAGTTGGTACTTGCCGGTGCTCCGGGTATCACTCCCGAATATTACAATGAATATATCGGCGGCGCGAAATTAAAAATCATTTTCGGGCAGACTTACCGCTTGCTGCAACAGTCGGATGCCGGTCTGGTCACTTCCGGTACGGCAACGTTAGAGACAGCTTTGTTCCGCGTTCCGCAGGTGGTTTGTTATTATCTCTCTATGGGTAAACTGATTTCTTTCCTTCGCAAACACATTCTGAAAGTGAAATTTATCTCGCTTGTCAACCTGATTGCCGGGCGCGAAATTGTGAAGGAATTGGTTGCTGATGGAATGACCGTAGGTAACGTGAAGGATGAATTAGAACGTATTTTATATAATAAGGAGTATCGCCGGAAAATGCTGGACGGTTACGATGAAATGGCAGAACGGTTAGGCCCGGCCGGTGCTCCGCGTTTAGCAGCCCGCGGAATGGTGAAATTGCTTAAAAAATAGTTGTAAAATTGCTAATAAGTGAATGGCCGGTGCAGTAAATGCCCGGCTTTTTTATTTATCAGTTAGAAACTAAAAGCGAACATGAATATGAAAAAACTGAATTTTCTTTTATTAGCATTGCTGCTGGCTGTATTACCGGTTCTACAGTCGTGTGATGATAGCGACGGCTACTCGTTGGGTGATTTTGCCATTGACTGGGCTACTGTGCGTGTTGCCGGCGGTGACGCATATTCACTGACAGGGGATGCGTGGGGGACACTTTGGCCGGGTGCGACTGCCATTCCGGGATATAAACCCATCGACGGACAGCGGGCAGTAGCCTATTTCAACCCATTGGGCGATAACTGGGAAGGTTACGATCATGTAGTAAAGGTAGAATACTTGAGAAATGTCCTTACCAAGCAAGTGGAAGAACTGACGCCCGAGAATGAGGCTGAGTTCGGCAATGATCCGGTATTGATATATAAAGGGAATATGTGGATTAGCGGTGGTTACTTGAATGTGATTTTCTGTCAGAACCTTCCGGCTAAAGAGAAGCATCGTGTCAGTCTGGTGCGCGACACCCGCAGCATAGCCAATGGGGACGACGGATATATTTATTTGGAATATCGCTATAATACCTACGGCGACACTACCGGTCGTTGGATTAATGGTGCTGTTTCCTTCAACCTGAATTCATTGGACATGGAGGGTAAAAAGGGCATCAAGGTGAAACTGAACTCTCTTGAGAATGGAGAAAACGTTGAAGTTGTCTTTGATGTAAAAGAGCAACCGACGCCGGAAAGTGCAAAACAAGCTCCTTTGTCGGAAGAGGTGAAGGTGAAATAAAAGCCTCACCCCCGACCCCTCTCCGAAGGAGAGGGGAGAGAAGAACAATATTAGGTAATCTACTTCCCCCTCGCCTTTTGGAGAGGGGGATTGAGGGGGAGGCTTCTTACTGAACACTGCCTACATAGGAAACCACACTACGGGCCGGTAAAGTCAATACATACTCATTGCCGGACGGCTGAACAGCTTCAATAGCTTCCCATTTACGCGTCTCGTCTGTTACATATCCCTGTAGAGTTCCGTTTACCTGTGCATTATCTAATGTCAAGGTGATGGAAACTTCACTGTCGGAAGGATTGATTGCTACAGCCGTATATGATTTACCATATTTGTAACCTGATACCATATAGCCTAAATCCGGATTATATTGTGCGGAGATACGTCTGCTGTTTACAGGGATGTAGCGGGAGAAATTACCAAGAACTTCACATCGTTTCGATACTTCGTAGTCTACCCGGTTCTTATCGATATTAATCAAACCCTCTGTTGTACCGCCGTCAGGCAAAGCTCCTGCCCACCAGATGAAGGCTCCGACATTTGCTTCACACAAATACTGGTGAATAATTCTCGCCCATTTCAAACCGCTTGTCATTGTTACGTCATAGCTTTCGTAGGGGTCACTGATTTCTGTCTGCCATACAGGAATACCTTTTGATTCTGCTTTATCGAAAGGAACGATAGGCAACTCTTTTTTCGTTATCGGGTCATTATATCCGTGTCCGGCTGCGATAACAGGGAAATTAGTAATGCGGGTGTTGACATTAAGAATATCGCGCACATAATTTTTGCTTCCCATGATGAATCCTAAGATTCCGGTCCACTGTCCGTTTTCACCAAATATGATTTTAGTAGAAGGATGGGTAGTCTTTAACTTTGGTCCCAAGTGGTTCACGATGAACGGTCCCACAGTGGTAGTGCCTGGCAACCATTTGCATGAATTCCACGGGAAGGCGTACTCTGGTTCATTAGCCGGAGAAATGGCGTATATCGGTAGACCGGCACCCTCGAAAGCATCGCAAAAGTTCGATAGATAATTAGCAAAATCATTGTAAGATGTTAACTTTAAATGACCATCCGTAGTAGAGCCATTGCTTTTCATCGATGCGGGGGGAGTCCATACGGAGAATACCAATTTATCTACATTGTACTCTAACTTGGCTTTCTTCGTCACCCATAATTGTCCATGATGTTTTGCTATGACATCGGCAGCTTCATTGCCGGCAGCATCGTAATCAATATCGAAAAAAGGATCATCTAAAGGCTGATCGATATTCTCATCCATATTGAATGTGTTGGGGTCGTAGTGCGGGAACACTTCACCACGCAGAATGCTGAGACGGAGCCCGTCTTTACCAAAGAATATGTCCATCAATTCGTTGCGTTTGCGATGCGCATACAGATAGGTAGACCATCCGGCCTGCGCAATTCCAAAACCATCGATGTTCTGTTCTTCGTTGTCCCATTGAAGAACGACGTCCGCGTTAGAGGCACTTCGGGTAACCGCAGAGTTTGGTTCCGCCTGAAGAAGTTCGTTACTGTCTGTGCAAGACAACAAGCAAGCTACAGAAGCCACCAGAATTGAAAAGAATTTCATTTTTTTCATATTACCAGCTTTTTAAAGTTATAAATGAGGTTTACTCAATTAATAACAAAAATGGCTGTTTAAATGGTTGATAGTTTTTTGTCAAAAACTAATGAATTCTTATCAATTCGCTTTTTATATTAAAGTCAACGCATATAAGTAGGCCACTGCTGCCGGTATAGCCATCAGGGAGCTGTCAAAACGGTCGAGCATGCCTCCGTGTCCGGGCAGAATGCTTCCCGAGTCTTTGATTTGTAACTGGCGTTTAAGTAAAGATTCTGTTAAGTCGCCCCAGGTTCCGAAAACAACAACAACTAAAGCCAGTCCCGCCCATTGCAACATAGGCATAATAGGGAAGAAGTGCGCGAAAACAAACGAAGCTGCGATAGCTACAATGCCGCCACCAATGGAGCCTTCCCAGGATTTCTTCGGAGAGATGCGTTCAAAAAGCCGGTGCTTTCCGAACAGTGAACCGAAACAATAAGCTCCTGTGTCATTCAGCCAAAGGAAAACGAAAACAGAAAGCGGGAGAATAGGGTTGTACGACACACTGCTTGTGGCCGGGTCGTTATGAAAAGCCAATACGTTGAGCAATGCAAAAGGAAGTGCTATGTATAACTGACTCATCATTGAAAAAGCCCAGTTAAGTACCGGATTCTTTTTCTTTAAATACAGTTCGCTTATCATCATGTACATCAGTAGAATGAGGTAAGGAATAAAGATTTTAGATCCTGCCGCATCAATGCAGAACCCCATTAAGGCAAGGAAGAGATAAGCTCCCCCAAGCATGGTGATGGTTCTGTTGATGCTTACCTCGCCTCCCTGGTTGACAATATGTCCGAACTCACGTATAGTCAGCGCACTGATTATAACGAAAAGAGTTCCGAAAGAAAGTGGGTCGTACAATGTGCAGCCCACTATGACTGCTACGAATAAAACCCCCGTTATAGCTCTTAATAAAAAATTGTTTTTCAAGTTCTATTTTGTTTTTTGTTTCACCGGTAACCTGTGATGAATACCTTTGTTTATTCTTTATTTTCTTCCTGCGTTGATTCTTCCTGATTTTCTTCATTGATGGCTTGCGGTTCACCGGCTTCAGGCGTTTTGTCCGCCGTCTGCTTGTTGTTGGCAGCCATTATCTCTTCTGAACGGGAAGCCCAGGGGCGTTTGCCAAAGATGCGTTCTACGTCTTCTGCGTATATAACTTCTTTGTCCATTAGTAGTTGCGCCAGTTCGTTGTGTTGTTCTTTATGTTCCGAAAGAATCTTTTTAGCACGTGCATACTGGTCGTTTACCATCTTCTTGACTTCTTCGTCTATCAGTTCCGCAGTTTTTTCACTATAAGGACGCTGGAATGAATATTCGTCATTACTATAATAACATAAGTTGGGCAGCAAATCGCTCATACCCATGTAGGCAATCATACCGAAAGCTTGCTTGGTGACACGCTCCAAGTCATTCATGGCACCACTGGAAATGCGTTCGAGGAATAAATCTTCCGCAGCCCGTCCGCCCAATGTAGCACACATCTCGTCGAGCAACTGCTCTTTGGTTGTAATCTGTCGTTCTTCCGGCAAATACCATGCAGCGCCTAACGCACGTCCACGAGGAACAATTGTTACCTTTATCAGCGGGTTGGCATACTCCAACAGCCATGAGATGCTGGCGTGTCCTGCTTCGTGCAGGGCTATGGAACGGCGTTCCGCTTCGGTAGTTATTTTGGTTTTCTTTTCAAGTCCTCCTACAATACGGTCTACTGCATCCAGGAAATCCTGTTTACCTACGAACTTCTTACCGTGGCGTGCGGCAATCAAAGCTGCTTCGTTACATACATTGGCTATATCAGCTCCCGAGAATCCCGGAGTCTGGCGTGCCAATAAGTCAACATCTACAGTATCGTCTATCTTGATAGGGCGCAAATGTACGCCGAATACTTCTTTACGTTCGTTCAGGTCGGGCAGGTCTACATGAATCTGGCGGTCAAAACGTCCTGCACGAAGCAATGCTTTATCCAGTACATCCACCCGGTTGGTAGCAGCCAGAATAATAACACCGCTGTTTGAACCGAAGCCGTCCATTTCGGTAAGCAACTGGTTCAAAGTGTTTTCACGTTCGTCATTACCACCCATCGCCGGATTCTTGCCACGGGCACGACCAACGGCATCGATTTCGTCAATGAAGATAATACACGGTGCTTTTTCTTTTGCCTGGCGGAAAAGATCACGTACGCGCGATGCGCCTACGCCGACAAACATTTCTACGAAGTCCGAACCCGCCAATGAGAAGAAGGGAACGTTTGCTTCGCCTGCCACAGCCTTTGCCAACAACGTTTTACCTGTTCCCGGAGGGCCTACAAGCAAAGCGCCCTTAGGTATTTTACCACCCAAATCGGTATATTTCTGGGGTTCTTTAAGGAATTCTACTATTTCTTCTACTTCCTGTTTGGCTTCGGCAAGTCCGGCTACGTCTTTGAAAGTAACTTTGATTGAACCACCTTTTTCAAACAATTGGGCTTTTGATTTACCAACGTTGAATACGCCGCCTGCACCGCCGGCTCCGGCTCCACCACCCATACGGCGCATGAAGAATACCCATAAACCGATAAGGAAAATAATAGGCAGCACATTCCAAAGGATAGCACTGAAATAGTCTTTCTTTTTATCGTAGGTGACAGAACCGTCGAAATGTGTCTCTTCTTTCTCTTTTTGCAGGAAATTATCCAGATTTTCGCGTGAAGGTGCCTCTGTGGTTATCATCGGATTCTTTCCTACTTTGGTTGAATCCTGCTTAAACACTGCTCCCACAAATTGCGGTTTGATGTACACCTCTACCGAATTATCGTCATATCCCACTACTTTGCTTACATAGCCACTGCGGACGTATTGCTGGAATTCGTCGTAAGAGATGTTCTTGCTTACCGTGCTGCTTCCGTTAGCAAAGTATAATCCTAAGAGCATCAGGGCTATAACCATATACATCCAGTTCAGGTTGAACTTGGGCATATTAACCTTGTTATTGGTATTGTCTTTTTTGTTATTATTATCCATACTGATAGATTAATCAATGTCGGGGATTGTGGTTAGTTTAGCATCCGCCCAAAGATGTTCCAGATTGTAGAAATTACGAACTTCAGGTAAGAACACGTGTACCAATACGTTAGAGTAATCCATGGCTATCCATTCGGCATTTCGTTGTCCGTCTACTGCCGACGGCTTGCTGTTTGCGCCTTTTCGTGTATACTCTTTGATGGAGTCCACAATAGCCGTCACCTGGCTTGGGGAGTTGCCCTGGCAGATTACAAAGTACTGGCAAATAGTGTCGTCTATGTTTGTAAGGTCTGCAATAACAATGTTTTTACCTTTTTTCTCTTGAATCCCTTCGGTTATCTTTTCGATTAATAATTTCGTTTCGCTCATTTATAAAATTTGAAATTAAAACTCATCTTTCTTTATGTCAGTTATAACAAGGGAAACATCTACTTTGTTTTCCTATGATAAACGTGATATTTTTTACAAATATACGCCGATTTATTATATTTGTGAAAGTTATGAGATAAATCTGTTCCTTTTTTTGTTTTTTTTTAGGGATACATCTCTTTGTCATCTGGTGAGTTAGCTACTTTTTTGCAAAAAAATGAATGGAAAAGTTTGTATTTCCCAAATTCTTTGTATCTTTGCAACCGCAAATGAGAAATCATTGGGCTATGGTGTAATGGTAACACATCAGATTCTGGTCCTGACGTTCCTGGTTCGAGTCCAGGTAGCCCAACTAAAGAGTCTCCGAAACTACTTTCGGAGACTCTTTTATTTATTATATTCCAGTTTATAATTTTAGAACTCCTCCGGCTACGCTGATTGTTTGAGTGCATTTTCTATTATATAACTAAACGGACACGCTATCGGATTGTACGGATACAACTTAAGTGCTCGTTAAGTCTCCGCCCTACCATCGAAAAAAATGCCGCTTCTTTTCGTGTGTTTCGACTAAACGTTATCAAAAAAAGCATTGCCCTTGCTGGAAATGTGCTGCAAAGGTACATAAATCTTTTGTAATTCTTGAACTTTTTTCTTGTTAGTGTGTCATATATACGTTACCTTTGCAGAATGGAAAAAGTAAGGAAGGTTACTACGTATAAAGGATACTTTGAGGATTTTTTCGGGAAACAGTCACGAAAAGTCCAAGAAAAGATAGCCAAAATTTTAAGTTTAATAGAATACGTAGAACGCATTCCGACAACGTATCTTAAATATATGGAAGGCACTGACGGTTTGTTTGAGATGCGTGTTTCCTTGGGTAGTGATATATTCCGGGTATTTTGTTTTTTCGATGATGGGAAGTTAGTTGTGTTACTTTCGGGCTTTCAAAAAAAGACACAGCGAACCCCTAAAAAAGAGATTGACAGAGCTGTCCGATTGATGGCTGAGTATTATGCAGAAAAAAAAGAGGAGGGAAAGAAATGGAACTCAAATCATTAGACCAAATTAAAGACGAGTATTTCGGTGTAAAAGGTACACCAGATCGTGATCGTTTTGAGCGTGAGTTGGAAGCTTTGTGCATTGGCGTTCAAATCCGCAATGCACGTGAACAAAAATCCATGACGCAGGCTCAACTGGCCGAGCGTATAGATAGAAAGCGTACGTTTATCTCTAAAATAGAGAACGATGGCAGTAACATGACACTGAAAACCCTGATAGATATCGTCGAAAAAGGACTTGGCGGTAAACTGAATATCGAAGTACAGATTTAAACGGTTTCGCCCGGGTGATGGAAATATCATCCGGGTGAATTGTTTTCTGGCGTTCCGAGGTTATGCTCCGGGAGGCTACTCCTCCGCCGTCTACACCACCTTCGCTCGGCTCTGTCTGGCTTGCACCGGCTTTTTTTTACCCCTTCCGCTCTTAAATGTCGGCTGATAGGCACTTACAGAGTGTGTAAGGGGTATATGGAAAAACTCATAGAGAGGAGAGAAAAGTGACGATAGGCGATAATTGGATAACAAGTATTGTAATCCCTCATAACAATACTTTTAAAATAACGTGAGTTCGATGAAATTTATGTATAAGTTTGAGTTAAATGTTTTTTATTTCACCACGGAGGACACAGAGTTTGTTTTAGACATAAGAACAAAAGGACATATCTTTTTAGAATTGCCACGGACTTCAGTCCGTGGATAGATTTGCATTTCCCCTCCCCAGGGGCTTTAGCCCAATTCAATACGATTGGGCTAAAGCCAAAGAAAAAAAGATTTCTTTATCCACGGGCTGAAGCCCGTGGTAATTTTTAAAACTCTGTGCCCTCTGTGTACTCTGTGGTGAAATCCTTTTCATTCATTTCTATATAAATAGGAATATAAATTTCGTTGATCTCACGCTAAAATAGAGATTCCGTTTGCATAAAATAGAGACTTCATTTAGGTCAAACAGAGGCTCCGTTTCAGTCAAACGGAGTCTCTAAAAAGACTTAAGCATTTGCTTTGAAAGATTTACATGTTTTCGGAAAAGATTTAAGTCTTTTACAGAAACACTTAAACGTTTTTCGAAAAATACTTAAGTGTTTTGAGGATTGAGTATAAAAAAGGCTTCCTTTATTCGAGGAAGCCTTTTTGTCAGATTGACTGGATTATTTTTATTTTATTGAATCATCGATAACCTTAATCTTCTGCGAAATCAGTTCAATATCTGCTTTCAACTTTTCTACTTTGCGGTTGATTTCTGTCAACAGACTGTTCCTTTCTTCGAAGAAGTAGTGAGGAAACCAAGGTTATTCTCGTAGGTTTGCAATTCGCTCTTCATATTGTCTCGGGCACGGACTAACTTTTCACGTTCGCGATACAAGGTTTGAGAATCTCCATCCTGAATGTTGCTGATGTTCGATTTGAAGTTGCTTAACTTCTTGTTCGACATGCTGATGTTGAACTTCTCAAAGAGTTGGTCAATCAAGCCATGGTATTGCTTATATATTTTGTCTTTCTCTTTAAACGGAACATGACCGACGGAATTCCATTCCTTCATCAGTTCGCGCACTTCTTTATCGGCTTCCTCGTTTCCGGCAGCTTCGTTCAGCGCATTCAGCTTCTCAATAATTACTTTTTTCTTCTCCAGGTTTTCCTGTTCTACAGAACGTTGCGAAGAAGTTGCTTTACCTTTTTGGTCGAAAAAGTAGTCGCATGCAGCGATGAAGCGCTTCCATATGGCATCCGAATATTTCTTGGGCACCGGACCGATAGTCTTCCACTCTTTTTGCAGTTTGGTAAGGACGTCTGCCGTTTCTTTCCAGTCCGTACTGTCTTTCAGAGCTTCCGCCTTTTCGCAAAGCGCTTTTTTCTTTTCCATGTTTTCGTTCATTCCCTCTTTCAAAGTCTTGAAGAATTCTCCTTTTTTCTTGAAAAACTCATCGCATGCTTTGCGGAAACGTTCGAATATCTTCACGTTCATTTTTTGCGGCGCGAAACCTATCGTCTTCCATTTCGCTTGCAGGGCAATTACTTCTTGAGTCTTGCTATCCCAAGCGGCAAACGACTTCAAATCGTCATATTCGATAGATTCGACAATCTCACAAATCACGGTTTTCTGGTCCAGGTTGTGCTGCTCGGCCTCTTTCAATGTTTCAAAATGCTGTTGGTGACGGCGATTCACTGTGGTAGAAGCAGCTTTGAACCTGCTCCATATTTCGTCACGAAGCTCTTTGGCTACGGGACCCGTATCGCGGAATTCCTGATGAAGTTTCTGTAATTGATGGAAAGCGGAAACAACATCCTGTTCTGTGGCCAGCTTTTCAGCAGCTTCGCAAAGACGGGTCTTGATTTCGAGATTCTTCTTGAAATCATATTCGCGGAATTCGTTGTTTAGTTTCAGTATGTCGTAGAATTTCTCTACGTAGAGCTGGTAGTTTTTCCAAAGTTCGTTTACTTTGGCTTGTGGTACCAGTTTTACCTCATTCCATTGCTGCTGCAACTTCTTAAATTCGTTGTATGATTTATTAGCATCTTCGGGTGCTTCAACCAAGTCTTTTAATTCTTCAATGATGGAGAGTTTTACTTGCAGGTTGTCTTCCTTCAGCTTTTCCAATTCGGCATTCAGGGCACTTCTTTTTTCTTTGATAGTCGCCATTGCTGCTTTAAAA
Source organism: Lepidodactylus listeri (assembly GCA_029233225.1). Taxonomy (NCBI): domain Eukaryota; kingdom Metazoa; phylum Chordata; class Lepidosauria; order Squamata; family Gekkonidae; genus Lepidodactylus; species Lepidodactylus listeri. The sequence goes on along the minus strand of JARCFY010000282.1, from coordinate 5,192 downwards.
GTGTCTTCGGTGCTGTCCGGCTGGGGTGTGAACTCCTCTGCCGCTCCGCCATTATCAACGAAAGCTTTCTTGGCTGCTTCCAACTCTGCATTATGTATCTTATAGAAAGTTTGCTTCAAGCCGTCAAGCTCTTGCTTGCTTGCGTTTTCTGCATCCTGGACAAGTTCGTTCAGGCGATTCAACACTTCTTCTTTGGTCTGGAATTTAGGTGTTGTTTCGGCAGGTTGTTCGGCATTAACCTTTTCAGTCAAAGTCTCTGCTTGTTCTTCGGAAACCTCGGCTGTCTTTTTTTCTTCTTCTAAATCTCCTTGATTTAAAGGTAGATTAGTGTCATGAGTGTCCATCATTGTATAATTGTTTTGGACACAAATTAATGAAATAAAACGATTACTTCATACTATTTCTCTTTATTTTTTTTAAAAGTGGGCTATTTTTAGGATAACAGGACGGTAATACCCATATACATCATCATGCCAATGATGTCATTTGTGATAGCGATAAAGGGTCCTGTAGCTATGGCAGGGTCTATTTTCAGCTTCTCTAATGTCATCGGGACTAAAGTGCCGAAGATGAAGCGAACATGACGACAGCAAACAAACTGATGGATACCGAATAGGTGACGGTGGCTGTGGCGCCGAAGCGGATGAAGTTGTAAGTATATACCAGCAACGAAATGATGGTGGCATTAATTAAAGCAACAACTGCTTCCTTTGCTACTTGTTTGAAAGTGTCTTTAGCATCCAGTGAACTGTTGGCAAGACCTTGTACGATAAGTGCGGAAGATTGTGTTCCGACATTTCCGCCTGTACCGCCAATCAGCGGGATGTAAAGTGCCATTTCAGGATGCGCGGCGAAAGTGGAATCGAAATTGCCCAGAATCATGGAGTTGCCGATACCGCCAAGCATACCTATAAGCAACCATGGCAGGCGGGCGGTGGTCTGGCGGAATACGCTGTCGTCCGATTCTACGTCTTGCGAAAGACCGGAAGCCAACTGATAGTCGCGTTCCGATTGTTCACGAATTTCGTCCATGACGTCATCAACGGTGATTTGTCCTACCAGTCGTCCGATACTGTCGAGCACGGGAATGGCTACAAGGTCATACTTCTCGATGGTCTGTGCCACTTCGTCAATCGGGGTATCTACATGCACGGAAATCGGGTCTTTTTGCATAACATGCTTTACTTTCGACACCGAAGGGAAGTAATCATCTTTTTCAGCGGGAAGATGCCGCGCAGGCGTTCGTCGTCGTCAACCACATATACATAATAAATGTCATCCAGCTCTTCTGCTTGTTGGCGCATCTCCTTCAGGCATTCGGGCATACTCCAGTTTCTCGTTGACAGTCACCATTTCAGTGCCCATCAAACCACCGGCTGTATTCTCGTCATATTTCAGAAGGTCGACAATGTCGCCTGCCTGTTCGATGTCTTCGATATGCGAAAGCACCTCTTCCTGCTTGTCTTCGTCAAGCTCACGCATCAGGTCTACGGCATCGTCCGTATCCATGTAGTCGACGAAGCGTTTTGCGATAGTTTCCGATGGAAGTATTTCAAGGAAATTCTTACGTACGTCCTCGTCCATTTCCACAAGAACGTCGGCAGCTGTTTCATTGTCCAGCAGTCTGTAAACGAAGCGCGCCTCTTCGGGGTTTAACTCATTGCACAACTCGGCGATGTCCGCCGGATGGAGGTCGGTCAGGAACTCTTTTACTTTATCGGCATCTTTCTGGTCGATAAGTTCTTTCACGTTGTCAATGTATTCTTCGTTCATTGTTGCCTTTATCGTTCTGCGTTAATCATTCGGCTTTTACCGTTTTTAGTGCCTGTTCCACCTGGTTTGTCAGGTCAATGAACTGCTGTACGGAGAGTTGTTCCGGCCGTTTGTTGAACAGTTCGTTTTCGGTAAGCGGGCAGTCCTTGCCCAAAATAGGCTTTATGGAATTGCGCAACGTTTTGCGTCGTTGATTGAACGTTGTTTTCACTACTGTCTTAAACAGTTTGGGGTCGCAGCCAAGATCCTGAATCCCGTTGCGGGTCATACGTATTACTGCACTTTTCACTTTGGGAGGAGGGTTGAATACACCCGGTTCTACCGTGAAAAGATATTCAACATTGTACCAGGCTTGTATCAGTATGCTCAGTATGCCGTATGTTTTACTACCCGGTCCTGCGGCAATGCGCTCTGCTACCTCTTTCTGTATCATGCCCGTACAGCAGGGAATGAGGTCTTTGTTGTCCAGCATCTTAAAGAAAATCTGGCTTGATATATTATAAGGATAGTTTCCCGTCAGCACAAAAGGTTTCCCGTCAAACAGCCGTTGAAGGTTCATTTTCAGGAAGTCGTCCTCTATGATGTTGTCTTCCAACGACGGATAGGCTTCACGCAGGTATGCCACCGACTCATAGTCCAGTTCGACCACTTTGAGCATGCGTCCCTTACGGACAAGGAACTGAGTGAGCACACCCATTCCGGGACCTACTTCAAGTATAGGCAGATCAGGAAATGTATCAACAGTGTCGGCTATGTCTTGCGCCACTTTCAGGTCTTTCAGAAAGTGTTGGCCGAGAAACTTTTTTGGCTTTACTAATTTCATTTATCAACTAATTGACTACTTTTGCAGTTGACAAAGGTAATTCTTTTATAGAAGAATGACGAATTAAGGATGAAGAAACTACTAAAAAAGGCGCTTAAACTCATCTTACCATTGGTTTTGGGAGGCTTTATTCTCTATTGGGTCTATCGTGACTTCGATGTAGAAGAAGCCTGTGAGGTTTTGCGGCATGGCATTAACTGGTGGTGGATGCTTTTTTCGCTGTTTTTCGGTGTGATGGCACAGGTTATCCGCGGGTGGCGCTGGAAGCTTGCTCTCGAACCATTGGGTGTTCATCCTAAAATGAGCGATTGTGTTAATGCTATCTTTGTATCCTATGCAGCCAGTCTTGTCATTCCCCGTGCGGGCGAAGTTTCCCGTTGCGGTGTTCTCTCCCGTTACGATGATGTTTCTTTTTCCAAGTCTTTGGGTACAGTGGTTACCGAGCGTCTGGTCGATATGCTTTGCATCGCCTTTATTACAGGAATAACTTTTCTGTTGCAAATGCCCGTATTCATTACTTTTTTTGAGCAGACGGGAACTAAAAATCCCCTCTATCATGCACCTGCTGACTTCGGTTTGGTTTTATATTATTCTGCTTTGTGGCATTGGTGTTCTGATTCTTTTATATAACCTTCGTCATGCTTTCTTTTTTTATGAAAAAGTGAAAGGAGTTGCATTGAATATTTATGAAGGCGTTATGTCGTTGAAGAAAGTGAAGAATATTCCCCTCTTTATTATATACTCTTTTCTAATATGGGTTAGTTACTTTTTCCATTTCTATTTAACCTTCTACTGCTTTGGCTTCACTGAACATCTGGGCGTGCTTGCTGCCCTGGTAATGTTTGTCGGTGGTACTTTTGCCGTTATTGTTCCCACTCCCAACGGGGCTGGTCCGTGGCATTTTGCAATCATTTCCATGATGATGCTTTACGGGGTAAATGTGACCGATGCTGGAATATTCGCCCTGATTGTGCACGGAATTCAAACCTTACTGGTCGTAGTGCTTGGAATATATGCAACGATTGTATTCTTTTTGAGAAAAAAAGGAAGTTCGATATAGCATGCGGATTACAACTATACCAAACTTCTATTTTTTACCTAATTACTTCGTAAAATGCGATAATCGGGTTATCTGTCTCCGAATTGTACTTCCGAAAAATTTCGGGATAATCTTTGGGCTCATTAGTTACTGCATCATCAATGGTTTCCGGTGTCAATAATCCAAAGAACTGTCCTTTGTAGACTCCATCTATTAGCCGGAAAATGGGGACTGAGCTTCCTTCTTTGTCTGCCAGCCTTTTGCCGCAATATATCTGTTTCTTTTGTGATAGATCGTAAAGTCCTGACTGCAGGTAGCCGTCTTTGATAAATTGAAAGTGTAGTAAATTACCACATTGGTAGATATGATCTAACCCCATCGAATAGTCTGATTTCACAAGTTGCCATTCGTTTGCTTTTTCTTCTATTTTAGAGAGGGGTAGTGGGTTGGGAGTTTCAATCTGATAGAGAGCTTCTAAACCATTAGGAGTTAATTTGTACACTATATTATCGAAATTGCGGCAATAATATAGTGTGGAATCATTGTAACTGAAAGGTTGTGGCGTTGGACTAAATTGATATGCGGCCTCCGCCTCATTATGTGGAAAGTAGCGTTGCTCTATGTCGATTCCGTTTTTAGAAACCAATAAAGAGTTGTGCAGTAAACTGTCGTTCGGATAGTTGTTATGATGCTGATTATCATAATAATAAATACCATCCATTGAAGCCATTGCGTCAGGATTTGGCTTAGCAAGCTTTTCGTTTTGATGAATCTACCATTCCGCGAATCGTAGAATAGTAAAGATAACTTTAGATTGTCGTAAATGACTAATTCATAGGTCTTCTCGTTTACGACAAAAGCGTTGATACCGACATATTCTCCCGGACCGGCACCTTTTGCATCTATCTTAAAAACAACCTTACCTTCCATGTCGTAGCAGATGATACGGGACATAGCGTCTTGAATGTATATCCTCTCTCTCTTTATTTGTAAGTCTTTGATGGCAGATAATAAGGGTTTCGGGTGCTAATTGAATATAAGATGCTGTTTTGAGATAGTCTCCTAAATGTTCCAAATTCTCAGGTTGTACTTCTACTGCTATAGTTTGTATATTGTCGATTGTGATGTTTTCGGATTGCAACTTAGTTACATCTTCTTTTCTATTCCTGCTTTGGCAGGAATAGAAAAGAAGAATAGTAATAATGATATATAGTATGTTTCTCATAACAAGGTGAATTAGTTATAAAAAGCTTCTCCGCATGCTACTGCGGTACAGGAATAAGGTACTACACAAAGAACGCATACTCTTTCAACGCTACTTGTAAACATTCCCCCACCCAATTCGAGCTTGCATCTTTCTGTTTTTGGTTGTACCCAACTAGCACTTCCACCACCGGATTCATTGTTTGCCAGACTTTCTATGGTTAATAATGTGAGTTTTGCGAATTTGGAAAGTTCTTGTTTTCTGTTAACCGAAGTTATACATAAACATACTGCTACAATGCAAATAGAAATTAATGTAATGATTTTCTTTTTCATAATGATTTTGTTTTAAAA
>JARCFY010000281.1:0-36409 GCA_029233225.1 Lepidodactylus listeri | reverse complement strand
GAAGAGGGAAAACTGGAATCTTAGCATGGGATCTACAAACCTGGGGATTTCAACTGCCAACAGACCTAGCAACATGTTTTTTTAAGCCTGGGCGGTTTGGCTGCTCCATTTCCCATATGCCTGTTTGTTGCAAAAGTCTCATCTAGAGAGACTGCAGATAACAGCTGATTAAAGTCAAGCCGGTCCACAAGAGATATGCTGTGGAAGATGGAGAACTGTTGGGAGAACAGAGATTCCAGGTGTTAGTCTGAAGCAGCAGAACAAAGTTTGAGTCCAGTGGCACCTTTACGATCAACAATGATCAATGTTGCAAGGTGCACGGGGAACCCAAGGGGAGGGAGGCTGTAGGCATGGCCAACTTGAAAGCCAGGCGGAACTCCGTTCCTGTGCGTTCCTGCCTAAAAATACCCCTGGGGGCAGATGAAATAAGGTACTTGAAATCTGGGACTAGCAAACAAGACGTTGTGATTTGATTCCACTGTCACAGGGCACGCCTCCCGGCCCCCCCCCCCCCCAAAAAAAAAGATTTAGGAGATGAAGTCTATAAAGTCTGAGACTCAGCCATACATTTCAGTGACTCAGGAAAGCTCATCCCCTGGTAGAGGGTGAACAGTAAATCAGCATCCAGCATAATGAAGATGTTTAACAGATTCAAGGGCCAAACACATTTTCTTAGTCTTTCAGGTGCCACTGGATGCTTTCTCTTTTCCACTGCTACAGACAGGCCAACACGGCTACCCACCTCGAACTATCATGGAATAAATGTCAGATGTTCGAGAGCCGCAAGACATGAACAAATAGGACACTTTTTTTTACTGGGAAATATGCAGATTTGCTTTTTATTAACATTAAACCAGAGTGCCAAAAATAATAACAAAAGGGGTAAAAGCAGATATCGATAATGATATTTATTTGTCCAGTGGTATTTGTTTGCTAATGAAATTTAGCTTCCCCAGCTGCCCTGCCGGGAGCCACACACCCGAGGAAGGCGCTGCAGGGACCCCCCTGGCTTCGCAGAGAGGTGCGAAGGAGACAACCCCCTCCACACACCCAGAGGGAGGGGCTTTCCCCGGCCTCCCCCCAACTACGGTTGCCAGGTCTGGGTTGGGAAATAGCTGGAGACTTTGGGGGTGGAGCCAAGAGCCCCACCCGGAGGCTAATGCAAAAACTGAGGGTCACAGTGATAGGAAGACATACAAAATACTGATACACTGATAAGTCGCTGTTTGAATGTAAACCTGCCCTTGATGCATTGTTTGAGTGAAACATATTTTTCTCTATGTACTGTTTGGGTGAAAGATATCTTTTTATAATATCTGATACCAATATTTAGAGATTGGAAAATACAAAAAGGATAAAGCCTAAAATTGCTCTACCGTAAACATATATTTCCTGTGCACGCTGATATCTTACTGGTCTCCTGCAGTGTCCTTTATTTAAATTCGCTTTTAGAATAGTCACTTTACGATCTGCAAATATACATACCATGTGCATAAGACAAACAAATGGTCACATAAGACAAACAAATGCTCAGAAATTGAGTGCACAGCAACGGTTTGGTATTCTGGCTCAGCCACGCATTTCCCCAACAAAGGCAACTGTGATGCCATAGTTTACTGAAATTCCGTACAAAGTCGCCCAAGACTTTAAATACTCTGGGGCAATAATAGGTAGTGGGCTGATTCCAAACTCAGTGGCTAGTTTCCACTGATTCCTCCTTCCTACTGCAGACCTCCCGGTTCACTTCATTCCTCATGATACCCTTTCCCCCAGAAGCAACATTTCATGGAGCTAAGTGGGAGGAGGGTGGCAGGAGAGTTTCATTCTGACACAGGATCCAGCACAGTGTTTCCCATGGCTGAGTCCAGACATCGATGGATACTGCACTTTAGCAGTCATTGGCAATTGGGGCTTATCCATACAAGAAGATCCAGGTGCAAATCAGGGCAGCTGCAAAACAACAGAGCCATAGCCACCAATGTGTGGATACAGCCCACATTCTACTGTGTGTATGCAAGTGCCGTCCAGTTGCAGCACACAAGTGGCAATCCCAACAAGCGGCTTTCAAAGGAGGTGAGAAGCAGAGGCAGTTTGCCCTTGCCTTCCTCTTTCACATCCTCCGGGGATGGTCTCCCATCCAAGTCCAGACCCGGCTTAGCTTCTAAGACCTAAGGAGGCTGGGCTACATCTTGCCACCTTCTCTCCCCTCCACATTTTAAAGGTTTCCCCCCCTCCCCCAGGCCCGGGAAGGCGCCCTTTAACCACGAACGGCGAGTTGCGCCCCTCGCCGGGGCTGGGCAAACAGGTGCAAAACCTTTCCCGGCCTCCCCCAGCCCCGGGACGGCGCCCCTGAACCCCTAAAGGAAAAATGCGCCCCTCGCGTCTGCTCTCCGAACGGCTTTTGCCGTTCGGAGAGCAGACGCGAGGGGTTCCTCCCGCTCCCCCAGGCCTGGGAAGGCGCCCGTTCACCGGGAACCGCGAAATGCGCCCCTCGCGGCCGCTGGGAGCTCAGGCCCGAAAGGTTGCCCGCCCTCCCCCAGCCCCGGGACCGCGCCCTTCAACTCCCCGTCCGCCGGGGCAGCGAGAGGGGGAAGAGGGGCCCCTTAGGAGGCCGGCGACGGCGGGAGGGGTAGCCCCACCACCCCTTGGGCACCTTCCTGCCCTCTTCCCCTCCGCTCCGGCTCCATTTCTGCGCTGCCTCTCAGGCCGCTCCCCCGACCGACCGGCCGGCCTGCTGCAGGGAGGGACTTCCGGCGGGGAGCGAGGCAGGCCGGAGGCGAAGCCAGCGAGGGACGGACACCAAAGGCCCGCCCCCCCTTCCAAGAGCTCGAACCTGATCCCCTGCCTTTGACTTCCAAGTGGACCTTCCCGGGATCCAGCACGATTCCTTCTCCCCCCCCCCGCTGTTGCACCTCGGAAGCGCCCCCCCCCCGTTCTCTCTCCCCATTCAGAAGCGAACCCTCCGCGCGCGCCCCCCCAGCCTTCTTTCCCCCCTCCGTTCGGCCCCTCTAGGAAACGGCTCTGTATGTTGAACCCTTTCAGTGCTTTAGACCGAAGGAAAGCGCGTCCCGCCCCCTCCATTAGGCCCCTCGGTCAGGCTGCCGTCAGGGACGCCTTATGCTGCTTAATGAGGCTGCTCTGGAGCAACACCGCGCGGGATCCCACTGCTATTTATTCCTCCATCTATAGGTAAAGAACGGTCAAGGTTTCCCTTGCTCGGAAGCCGGTCGAATAGGGCTCTAAGGATGCGGTGCTCATCTCCATTTCCATGCCGAAGAGCCAGCGCTGTCCGAAGACGTTTCCGTAAGACTCAGTTGGGGGAGGGGTTCAGACGTTGCTAGATGATGCTGTTCTTTAAATGGACCGGTGTAGATGACTGGCTTTCTCTATTGCCCCGTGGAGATCAAATGCAGGACCTCAGATGCGAGCAGAAGGTGCCCAAAGGGGAGTTTTAACCAATATTTCTTGCAGGAGTGAAGGGACAGAGCCCGGATTCGGAGAAAGGAGGCTGGATTTGGACCCCGCCCCCCCCCTCTTCAAGTTTTTGCTCTGTCCCGCAGGGAGGAAACTCTCCACCTGCAGCCCCAGAGACAGAAGGAGAAAGAGGGAGATCCCTGCCTAGGAAGGAGAAAAGCCTCTGGCAGGAATAACACAAAAGAGGAACGTGAGAGAGAGAGAGAAAGGCCTCTCCTCCAAACAGGCATCTAGGCACTGACCTCGATGGACTGAAGGTCTGATTCACTATCAGGCAGCTTCGTGGGTGTGCGGGGGTTGGGTATGCATCTCCCCCCCCCCCCCGTTTAAACCATTTTAGTGACTGTTTATATTGAAAAATACAAAATTCACAAGTAACGTAAAGCTTATATAACCAGTAACAATCAAAATAAAGTCAACATAATGTGCATAATAGCACCATACAGTTTCAAAATATCTGTTGTTTATAGCAACAACTTTTTACCATAAGTTAACTTACAAAAGTTTTAAGGGTTACTGTATCACTGAACGAATAGTTTAACCCACATTTCAAAGTTCTGGAGAACAAACTGTCAAAGTACACCTTGTGGTATTGAGACCATTCCGCTGAAATGAACTGTTGCTGAGACAGGTATTCAAGGACCGGGAACCATTTACCGGTAAAGGCTGAGTGTAGGGACGATCCAGCCGTGGAATTTAATTGAACTGTGACAGAATCCATAAGATAATGTGCCCAAAGTTTCCTAAACCAGACCTCGATATTTGGTGGCTTGTCGTCTTTCCAGTAAGGTGCTATAGCAGTCTTGGCTGCATCTAACATAACCTCTGTGGTAGAACCAAGCATTCTAGGTCTTACTTTCTCTGGCCAATAGTTCAAAACTAAGGTTTCAGGCAGGAAAGGGACCGAAATTGAGGTGACTTTTTCTAGAACAGATAGAGCTTCCTTCCAGAACTTCTTAACTTTCTCACACCCCCACCGACAGTGCGCAAAGTTGCCAAGTTGCCGGCACCCTTTCCAGCAATATGGGGAGTAATTTGAGGCAATAAGGGATAGTCTGGCTGGTGTGGCATACCATCTTGTCATAATTTTCAGATTTTGTAAGCGTACTGACATTACCTCAGAGTTGTGTCTTTTGGATGCCCAAATTTGAGACCAGGTTTCCTCTGTAAGAGAGGCGTCACAATCTTTCTGCCAAGAAGACTGATATTTGGGGGGAGTAAGACATAGAGTTTTGATCAGTAAAGAGTATAAAGCCGATCTTAAGCCAGTGTTCCGGGAAGTAAAGGAACCTATTATCATTTCCAATTCTGTACGGGGTACAGCTATTATACCATCAAGGATAAGGGCAGAGTTCTCCATCTGGCTCTCAAAAATGAGAAGCGGGCATACTGGGACTGTGGAGAGGGGCAGTGGCTCAGTGGCAAAGTGTCCGCTCGGCATGCAGACAGTTCCAGGTTCAGAGCTGCTGCCCCTCAGAGTAGACCAGACTGACCTTGACAGAGATCATGAAGGTTGCCATCTGGCCTGGAGAAAAATGTCCTGTCCCTTCCATAGAGGCTCCGCATGTGGAAATGAGCAGGGGAAGGCTTTCATGGCATGGAGACAACAGCCCATTAAGTAAGCCTCTCCTAAAGGGATGGAGCCAGACTGGTGTGGGTCAAATGGCTGAACGTGAACAAAAGGGAAATTACCCCAGGCAAGGTGCTGGTTGGGAAGGCCTGAGATCTGAAACGATATCGTGTTTCCCACTTCCACAAGCTCTGCGACAGGGAACTATTCAAGAGGGCTTGTCTTCTTCGCAGGCAAAAGAGTTACAGAGGGCTAAATAATTCAGAAAGTTAACTTGGATAAATCATTAGGGGATGTGATCTATACTGCTGTGATGTGCCTGGGCTGAGATCAAGCTGAAGACCTGATCTCCTCTGTGACACCTATCAGCTTAAGACCCGGGGTGATTAAATAAATCACAGGTCCCAGTGGTACCAAATAGGTGGTGGCAGGACCTGCTTTCAAACTGTTGGGGAGATTAGGAGTGCAGGAACGTTTCCTAGGATTCCCATTCCCGCCCGGTTGGGTAAGGGCAGGGGGATGAAAATTGGAAGGACCCTACAGCAGGCCCAAGCGCTGGATCAAGCCCTCAGAGGGCTTCCATCGGGCCCACACTGGAACTGGCCATCTCCTGCTTCCAGTTCGGTTGCTGCTGCTGCTGCTACATAGCTGGCTTCACCAGACTCTCTCAATCGCTGGGCGGCAAAACTTGAGGGGCTGTGGCTTAGTGGTAGAGCCTCCGATATTCATGCAGGTTCAATCCCTGGCATCTCCAGTTGAAAGGACCAGATAGTAAGTGCTGAGAAAGACCTCAGCCTGTGACCCTGGAGAGCTGCTGCCAGTTTGAGTAGACAATACTGACCTTGATGGACCAGGGGTCTGATTCAGTAGAAGGCAGCTTCCTGCGAAACATCCGTATGAAATACTGTAGGCTACTGAACAGCTCCCCGTTAAGAGAGAGTCACAGCCCAAGCAACAGAAAGACACTGCACCTGCCGTAAGAGTACCTTAATTAAACCGGGTAAACATGGGTAAGCTGGGGGGTGGGGGGGAGAGAATGAACCTCTAGAATGCATCCAAAGCAACCCAGCTGGTTCATCTGCACAACTGAGCAGAAGGTGGTTTGGAGACTATACGGAGGGGAGGGGCCGTGGCTCAGTGGAAGAGCCTCTGCTTTGCATGTGGGCTGTAAGAGCACCTTCATCGCTGCCTGAACTGTGCCATCGTAGTCCAGAAGCCTTATTTTTTCCAGGGTTATCTAGTGGCAAAGATAAACGGCATACTCAGGCAGAGGGAAAACTGGAATCTTAGCATGGGATCTACAAACCTGGGGATTTCAACTGCCAACAGACCTAGCAACATGTTTTTTTAAGCCTGGGCGGTTTGGCTGCTCCATTTCCCATATGCCTGTTTGTTGCAAAAGTCTCATCTAGAGAGACTGCAGATAACAGCTGATTAAAGTCAAGCCGGTCCACAAGAGATATGCTGTGGAAGATGGAGAACTGTTGGGAGAACAGAGATTCCAGGTGTTAGTCTGAAGCAGCAGAACAAAGTTTGAGTCCAGTGGCACCTTTACGATCAACAATGATCAATGTTGCAAGGTGCACGGGGAACCCAAGGGGAGGGAGGCTGTAGGCATGGCCAACTTGAAAGCCAGCCGGAACTCCGTTCCTGTGCGTTCCTGCCTAAAAATACCCCTGGGGGCAGATGAAATAAGGTACTTGAAATCTGGGACTAGCAAACAAGACGTTGTGATTTGATTCCACTGTCACAGGGCACGCCTCCCGCCCCCCCCCCCCCAAAAAAAAAGATTTAGGAGATGAAGTCTATAAAGTCTGAGACTCAGCCATACATTTCAGTGACTCAGGAAAGCTCATCCCCTGGTAGAGGGTGAGCAGTAAATCAGCATCCAGCATAATGAAGATGTTTAACAGATTCAAGGGCCAAACACATTTTCTTAGTCTTTCAGGTGCCACTGGATGCTTTCTCTTTTCCACTGCTACAGACAGGCCAACACGGCTACCCACCTCGAACTATCATGGAATAAATGTCAGATGTTCGAGAGCCGCAAGACATGAACAAATAGGACACTTTTTTTAACTGGGAAATATGCAGATTTGCTTTTTATTAACATTAAACCAGAGTGCCAAAAATAATAACAAAAGGGGTAAAAGCAGATATCGATAATGATATTTATTTGTCCAGTGGTATTTGTTTGCTAATGAAATTTAGCTTCCCCAGCTGCCCTGCCGGGAGCCACACACCCGAGGAAGGCGCTGCAGGGACCCCCCTGGCTTCGCAGAGAGGTGCGAAGGAGACAACCCCCTCCACACACCCAGAGGGAGGGGCTTTCCCCGGCCTCCCCCCAACTACGGTTGCCAGGTCTGGGTTGGGAAATAGCTGGAGACTTTGGGGGTGGAGCCAAGAGCCCCACCCGGAGGCTAATGCAAAAACTGAGGGTCACAGTGATAGGAAGACATACAAAATACTGATACACTGATAAGTCGCTGTTTGAATGTAAACCTGCCCTTGATGCATTGTTTGAGTGAAACATATTTTTCTCTATGTACTGTTTGGGTGAAAGATATCTTTTTATAATATCTGATACCAATATTTAGAGATTGGAAAATACAAAAAGGATAAAGCCTAAAATTGCTCTACCGTAAACATATATTTCCTGTGCACGCTGATATCTTACTGGTCTCCTGCAGTGTCCTTTATTTAAATTCGCTTTTAGAATAGTCACTTTACGATCTGCAAATATACATACCATGTGCATAAGACAAACAAATGGTCACATAAGACAAACAAATGCTCAGAAATTGAGTGCACAGCAACGGTTTGGTATTCTGGCTCAGCCACGCATTTCCCCAACAAAGGCAACTGTGATGCCATAGTTTACTGAAATTCCGTACAAAGTCGCCCAAGACTTTAAATACTCTGGGGCAATAATAGGTAGTGGGCTGATTCCAAACTCAGTGGCTAGTTTCCACTGATTCCTCCTTCCTACTGCAGACCTCCCGGTTCACTTCATTCCTCATGATACCCTTTCCCCCAGAAGCAACATTTCATGGAGCTAAGTGGGAGGAGGGTGGCAGGAGAGTTTCATTCTGACACAGGATCCAGCACAGTGTTTCCCATGGCTGAGTCCAGACATCGATGGATACTGCACTTTAGCAGTCATTGGCAATTGGGGCTTAGCCATACAAGAAGATCCAGGTGCAAATCAGGGCAGCTGCAAAACAACAGAGCCATAGCCACCAATGTGTGGATACAGCCCACATTCTACTGTGTGTATGCAAGTGCCGTCCAGTTGCAGCACACAAGTGGCAATCCCAACAAGCGGCTTTCAAAGGAGGTGAGAAGCAGAGGCAGTTTGCCCTTGCCTTCCTCTTTCACATCCTCCGGGGATGGTCTCCCATCCAAGTCCAGACCCGGCTTAGCTTCTAAGACCTAAGGAGGCTGGGCTACATCTTGCCACCTTCTCTCCCCTCCACATTTTAAAGGTTTCCCCCCCTCCCCCAGGCCCGGGAAGGCGCCCTTTCACCACGAACGGCGAGTTGCGCCCCTCGCCGGGGCTGGGCAAACAGGTGCAAAACCTTTCCCGGCCTCCCCCAGCCCCGGGACGGCGCCCCTGAACCCCTAAAGGAAAAATGCGCCCCTCGCGTCTGCTCTCCGAACGGCTTTTGCCGTTCGGAGAGCAGACGCGAGGGGTTCCTCCCGCTCCCCCAGGCCTGGGAAGGCGCCCGTTCACCGGGAACCGCGAAATGCGCCCCTCGCGGCCGCTGGGAGCTCAGGCCCGAAAGGTTGCCCGCCCTCCCCCAGCCCCGGGACCGCGCCCTTCAACTCCCCGTCCGCCGGGGCAGCGAGAGGGGGAAGAGGGGCCCCTTAGGAGGCCGGCGACGGCGGGAGGGGTAGCCCCACCACCCCTTGGGCACCTTCCTGCCCTCTTCCCCTCCGCTCCGGCTCCATTTCTGCGCTGCCTCTCAGGCCGCTCCCCCGACCGACCGGCCGGCCTGCTGCAGGGAGGGACTTCCGGCGGGGAGCGAGGCAGGCCGGAGGCGAAGCCAGCGAGGGACGGACACCAAAGGCCCGCCCCCCCTTCCAAGAGCTCGAACCTGATCCCCTGCCTTTGACTTCCAAGTGGACCTTCCCGGGATCCAGCACGATTCCTTCTCCCCCCCCCCGCTGTTGCACCTCGGAAGCGCCCCCCCCCCGTTCTCTCTCCCCATTCAGAAGCGAACCCTCCGCGCGCGCCCCCCCAGCCTTCTTTCCCCCCTCCGTTCGGCCCCTCTAGGAAACGGCTCTGTATGTTGAACCCTTTCAGTGCTTTAGACCGAAGGAAAGCGCGTCCCGCCCCCTCCATTAGGCCCCTCGGTCAGGCTGCCGTCAGGGACGCCTTATGCTGCTTAATGAGGCTGCTCTGGAGCAACACCGCGCGGGATCCCACTGCTATTTATTCCTCCATCTATAGGTAAAGAACGGTCAAGGTTTCCCTTGCTCGGAAGCCGGTCGAATAGGGCTCTAAGGATGCGGTGCTCATCTCCATTTCCATGCCGAAGAGCCAGCGCTGTCCGAAGACGTTTCCGTAAGACTCAGTTGGGGGAGGGGTTCAGACGTTGCTAGATGATGCTGTTCTTTAAATGGACCGGTGTAGATGACTGGCTTTCTCTATTGCCCCGTGGAGATCAAATGCAGGACCTCAGATGCGAGCAGAAGGTGCCCAAAGGGGAGTTTTAACCAATATTTCTTGCAGGAGTGAAGGGACAGAGCCCGGATTCGGAGAAAGGAGGCTGGATTTGGACCCCGCCCCCCCCCTCTTCAAGTTTTTGCTCTGTCCCGCAGGGAGGAAACTCTCCACCTGCAGCCCCAGAGACAGAAGGAGAAAGAGGGAGATCCCTGCCTAGGAAGGAGAAAAGCCTCTGGCAGGAATAACACAAAAGAGGAACGTGAGAGAGAGAGAGAAAGGCCTCTCCTCCAAACAGGCATCTAGGCACTGACCTCGATGGACTGAAGGTCTGATTCACTATCAGGCAGCTTCGTGGGTGTGCGGGGGTTGGGTATGCATCTCCCCCCCCCCCCGTTTAAACCATTTTAGTGACTGTTTATATTGAAAAATACAAAATTCACAAGTAACGTAAAGCTTATATAACCAGTAACAATCAAAATAAAGTCAACATAATGTGCATAATAGCACCATACAGTTTCAAAATATCTGTTGTTTATAGCAACAACTTTTTACCATAAGTTAACTTACAAAAGTTTTAAGGGTTACTGTATCACTGAACGAATAGTTTAACCCACATTTCAAAGTTCTGGAGAACAAACTGTCAAAGTACACCTTGTGGTATTGAGACCATTCCGCTGAAATGAACTGTTGCTGAGACAGGTATTCAAGGACCGGGAACCATTTACCGGTAAAGGCTGAGTGTAGGGACGATCCAGCCGTGGAATTTAATTGAACTGTGACAGAATCCATAAGATAATGTGCCCAAAGTTTCCTAAACCAGACCTCGATATTTGGTGGCTTGTCGTCTTTCCAGTAAGGTGCTATAGCAGTCTTGGCTGCATCTAACATAACCTCTGTGGTAGAACCAAGCATTCTAGGTCTTACTTTCTCTGGCCAATAGTTCAAAACTAAGGTTTCAGGCAGGAAAGGGACCGAAATTGAGGTGACTTTTTCTAGAACAGATAGAGCTTCCTTCCAGAACTTCTTAACTTTCTCACACCCCCACCGACAGTGCGCAAAGTTGCCAAGTTGCCGGCACCCTTTCCAGCAATATGGGGAGTAATTTGAGGCAATAAGGGATAGTCTGGCTGGTGTGGCATACCATCTTGTCATAATTTTCAGATTTTGTAAGCGTACTGACATTACCTCAGAGTTGTGTCTTTTGGATGCCCAAATTTGAGACCAGGTTTCCTCTGTAAGAGAGGCGTCACAATCTTTCTGCCAAGAAGACTGATATTTGGGGGGAGTAAGACATAGAGTTTTGATCAGTAAAGAGTATAAAGCCGATCTTAAGCCAGTGTTCCGGGAAGTAAAGGAACCTATTATCATTTCCAATTCTGTACGGGGTACAGCTATTATACCATCAAGGATAAGGGCAGAGTTCTCCATCTGGCTCTCAAAAATGAGAAGCGGGCATACTGGGACTGTGGAGAGGGGCAGTGGCTCAGTGGCAAAGTGTCCGCTCGGCATGCAGACAGTTCCAGGTTCAGAGCTGCTGCCCCTCAGAGTAGACCAGACTGACCTTGACAGAGATCATGAAGGTTGCCATCTGGCCTGGAGAAAAATGTCCTGTCCCTTCCATAGAGGCTCCGCATGTGGAAATGAGCAGGGGAAGGCTTTCATGGCATGGAGACAACAGCCCATTAAGTAAGCCTCTCCTAAAGGGATGGAGCCAGACTGGTGTGGGTCAAATGGCTGAACGTGAACAAAAGGGAAATTACCCCAGGCAAGGTGCTGGTTGGGAAGGCCTGAGATCTGAAACGATATCGTGTTTCCCACTTCCACAAGCTCTGCGACAGGGAACTATTCAAGAGGGCTTGTCTTCTTCGCAGGCAAAAGAGTTACAGAGGGCTAAATAATTCAGAAAGTTAACTTGGATAAATCATTAGGGGATGTGATCTATACTGCTGTGATGTGCCTGGGCTGAGATCAAGCTGAAGACCTGATCTCCTCTGTGACACCTATCAGCTTAAGACCCGGGGTGATTAAATAAATCACAGGTCCCAGTGGTACCAAATAGGTGGTGGCAGGACCTGCTTTCAAACTGTTGGGGAGATTAGGAGTGCAGGAACGTTTCCTAGGATTCCCATTCCCGCCCGGTTGGGTAAGGGCAGGGGGATGAAAATTGGAAGGACCCTACAGCAGGCCCAAGCGCTGGATCAAGCCCTCAGAGGGCTTCCATCGGGCCCACACTGGAACTGGCCATCTCCTGCTTCCAGTTCGGTTGCTGCTGCTGCTGCTACATAGCTGGCTTCACCAGACTCTCTCAATCGCTGGGCGGCAAAACTTGAGGGGCTGTGGCTTAGTGGTAGAGCCTCCGATATTCATGCAGGTTCAATCCCTGGCATCTCCAGTTGAAAGGACCAGATAGTAAGTGCTGAGAAAGACCTCAGCCTGTGACCCTGGAGAGCTGCTGCCAGTTTGAGTAGACAATACTGACCTTGATGGACCAGGGGTCTGATTCAGTAGAAGGCAGCTTCCTGCGAAACATCCGTATGAAATACTGTAGGCTACTGAACAGCTCCCCGTTAAGAGAGAGTCACAGCCCAAGCAACAGAAAGACACTGCACCTGCCGTAAGAGTACCTTAATTAAACCGGGTAAACATGGGTAAGCTGGGGGGTGGGGGGGAGAGAATGAACCTCTAGAATGCATCCAAAGCAACCCAGCTGGTTCATCTGCACAACTGAGCAGAAGGTGGTTTGGAGACTATACGGAGGGGAGGGGCCGTGGCTCAGTGGAAGAGCCTCTGCTTTGCATGTGGGCTGTAAGAGCACCTTCATCGCTGCCTGAACTGTGCCATCGTAGTCCAGAAGCCTTATTTTTTCCAGGGTTATCTAGTGGCAAAGATAAACGGCATACTCAGGCAGAGGGAAAACTGGAATCTTAGCATGGGATCTACAAACCTGGGGATTTCAACTGCCAACAGACCTAGCAACATGTTTTTTTAAGCCTGGGCGGTTTGGCTGCTCCATTTCCCATATGCCTGTTTGTTGCAAAAGTCTCATCTAGAGAGACTGCAGATAACAGCTGATTAAAGTCAAGCCGGTCCACAAGAGATATGCTGTGGAAGATGGAGAACTGTTGGGAGAACAGAGATTCCAGGTGTTAGTCTGAAGCAGCAGAACAAAGTTTGAGTCCAGTGGCACCTTTACGATCAACAATGATCAATGTTGCAAGGTGCACGGGGAACCCAAGGGGAGGGAGGCTGTAGGCATGGCCAACTTGAAAGCCAGCCGGAACTCCGTTCCTGTGCGTTCCTGCCTAAAAATACCCCTGGGGGCAGATGAAATAAGGTACTTGAAATCTGGGACTAGCAAACAAGACGTTGTGATTTGATTCCACTGTCACAGGGCACGCCTCCCGCCCCCCCCCCCCCAAAAAAAAAAAAGATTTAGGAGATGAAGTCTATAAAGTCTGAGACTCAGCCATACATTTCAGTGACTCAGGAAAGCTCATCCCCTGGTAGAGGGTGAGCAGTAAATCAGCATCCAGCATAATGAAGATGTTTAACAGATTCAAGGGCCAAACACATTTTCTTAGTCTTTCAGGTGCCACTGGATGCTTTCTCTTTTCCACTGCTACAGACAGGCCAACACGGCTACCCACCTCGAACTATCATGGAATAAATGTCAGATGTTCGAGAGCCGCAAGACATGAACAAATAGGACACTTTTTTTTACTGGGAAATATGCAGAGTTGCTTTTTATTAACATTAAACCAGAGTGCCAAAAATAATAACAAAAGGGGTAAAAGCAGATATCGATAATGATATTTATTTGTCCAGTGGTATTTGTTTGCTAATGAAATTTAGCTTCCCCAGCTGCCCTGCCGGGAGCCACACACCCGAGGAAGGCGCTGCAGGGACCCCCCTGGCTTCGCAGAGAGGTGCGAAGGAGACAACCCCCTCCACACACCCAGAGGGAGGGGCTTTCCCCGGCCTCCCCCCAACTACGGTTGCCAGGTCTGGGTTGGGAAATAGCTGGAGACTTTGGGGGTGGAGCCAAGAGCCCCACCCGGAGGCTAATGCAAAAACTGAGGGTCACAGTGATAGGAAGACATACAAAATACTGATACACTGATAAGTCGCTGTTTGAATGTAAACCTGCCCTTGATGCATTGTTTGAGTGAAACATATTTTTCTCTATGTACTGTTTGGGTGAAAGATATCTTTTTATAATATCTGATACCAATATTTAGAGATTGGAAAATACAAAAAGGATAAAGCCTAAAATTGCTCTACCGTAAACATATATTTCCTGTGCACGCTGATATCTTACTGGTCTCCTGCAGTGTCCTTTATTTAAATTCGCTTTTAGAATAGTCACTTTACGATCTGCAAATATACATACCATGTGCATAAGACAAACAAATGGTCACATAAGACAAACAAATGCTCAGAAATTGAGTGCACAGCAACGGTTTGGTATTCTGGCTCAGCCACGCATTTCCCCAACAAAGGCAACTGTGATGCCATAGTTTACTGAAATTCCGTACAAAGTCGCCCAAGACTTTAAATACTCTGGGGCAATAATAGGTAGTGGGCTGATTCCAAACTCAGTGGCTAGTTTCCACTGATTCCTCCTTCCTACTGCAGACCTCCCGGTTCACTTCATTCCTCATGATACCCTTTCCCCCAGAAGCAACATTTCATGGAGCTAAGTGGGAGGAGGGTGGCAGGAGAGTTTCATTCTGACACAGGATCCAGCACAGTGTTTCCCATGGCTGAGTCCAGACATCGATGGATACTGCACTTTAGCAGTCATTGGCAATTGGGGCTTAGCCATACAAGAAGATCCAGGTGCAAATCAGGGCAGCTGCAAAACAACAGAGCCATAGCCACCAATGTGTGGATACAGCCCACATTCTACTGTGTGTATGCAAGTGCCGTCCAGTTGCAGCACACAAGTGGCAATCCCAACAAGCGGCTTTCAAAGAAGGTGAGAAGCAGAGGCAGTTTGCCCTTGCCTTCCTCTTTCACATCCTCCGGGGATGGTCTCCCATCCAAGTCCAGACCCGGCTTAGCTTCTAAGACCTAAGGAGGCTGGGCTACATCTTGCCACCTTCTCTCCCCTCCACATTTTAAAGGTTTCCCCCCCTCCCCCAGGCCCGGGAAGGCGCCCTTTCACCACGAACGGCGAGTTGCGCCCCTCGCCGGGGCTGGGCAAACAGGTGCAAAACCTTTCCCGGCCTCCCCCAGCCCCGGGACGGCGCCCCTGAACCCCTAAAGGAAAAATGCGCCCCTCGCGTCTGCTCTCCGAACGGCTTTTGCCGTTCGGAGAGCAGACGCGAGGGGTTCCTCCCGCTCCCCCAGGCCTGGGAAGGCGCCCGTTCACCGGGAACCGCGAAATGCGCCCCTCGCGGCCGCTGGGAGCTCAGGCCCGAAAGGTTGCCCGCCCTCCCCCAGCCCCGGGACCGCGCCCTTCAACTCCCCGTCCGCCGGGGCAGCGAGAGGGGGAAGAGGGGCCCCTTAGGAGGCCGGCGACGGCGGGAGGGGCAGCCCCACCACCCCTTGGGCACCTTCCTGCCCTCTTCCCCTCCGCTCCGGCTCCATTTCTGCGCTGCCTCTCAGGCCGCTCCCCCGACCGGCCGGCCTGCTGCAGGGAGGGACTTCCGGCGGGGAGCGAGGCAGGCCGGAGGCGAAGCCAGCGAGGGACGGACACCAAAGGCCCGCCCCCCCTTCCAAGAGCTCGAACCTGATCCCCTGCCTTTGACTTCCAAGTGGACCTTCCCGGGATCCAGCAAGATTCCTTCTCCCCCCCCCCCCGCTGTTGCACCTCGGAAGCGCCCCCCCCCCCGTTCTCTCTCCCCATTCAGAAGCGAACCCTCCGCGCGCGCCCCCCCAGCCTTCTTTCCCCCCTCCGTTCGGCCCCTCTAGGAAACGGCTCTGTATGTTGAACCCTTTCAGTGCTGTAGACCGAAGGAAAGCGCGTCCCGCCCCCTCCATTAGACCCCTCGGTCAGGCTGCCGTCAGGGACGCCTTATGCTGCTTAATGAGGCTGCTCTGGAGCAACACCGCGCGGGATCCCACTGCTATTTATTCCTCCATCTATAGGTAAAGAAAGGTCAAGGTTTCCCTTGCTCGGAAGCCGGTCGAATAGGGCTCTAGGGATGCGGTGCTCATCTCCATTTCCATGCCGAAGAGCCAGCGCTGTCCGAAGACGTTTCCGTAAGACTCAGTTGGGGGAGGGGTTCAGACGTTGCTAGATGATGCTGTTCTTTAAATGGACCGGTGTAGATGACTGGCTTTCTCTATTGCCCCGTGGAGATCGAATGCAGGACCTCAGATGCGAGCAGAAGGTGCCCAAAGGGGAGTTTTAACCAATATTTCTTGCAGGAGTGAAGGGACAGAGCCCGGATTCGGAGAAAGGAGGCTGGATTTGGACCCCGCCCCCCCCCCTCTTCAAGTTTTTGCTCTGTCCCGCAGGGAGGAAACTCTCCACCTGCAGCCCCAGAGACAGAAGGAGAAAGAGGGAGATCCCTGCCTAGGAAGGAGAAAAGCCTCTGGCAGGAATAACACAAAAGAGGAACGTGAGAGAGAGAGAGAAAGGCCTCTCCTCCAAACAGGCATCTAGGCACTGACCTCGATGGACTGAAGGTCTGATTCACTATCAGGCAGCTTCATGGGTGTGCGGGGGTTGGGTATGCATCTCCCCCCCCCCCCCCGTTTAAACCATTTTATTGACTGTTTATATTGAAAAATACAAAATTCACAAGTAACGTAAAGCTTATATAACCAGTAACAATCAAAATAAAGTCAACATAATGTGCATAATAGCACCATACAGTTTCAAAATATCTGTTGTTTATAGCAACAACTTTTTACCATAAGTTAACTTACAAAAGTTTTAAGGGTTACTGTATCACTGAACGAATAGTTTAACCCACATTTCAAAGTTCTGGAGAACAAACTATCAAAGTACACCTTGTGGTATTGAGACCATTCCGCTGAAATGAACTGTTGCTGAGACAGGTATTCAAGGACCGGGAACCATTTACCGGTAAAGGCTGAGTGTAGGGACGATCCAGCCGTGGAATTTAATTGAACTGTGACAGAATCCATAAGATAATGTGCCCAAAGTTTCCTAAACCAGACCTCGATATTTGGTGGCTTGTCGTCTTTCCAGTAAGGTGCTATAGCAGTCTTGGCTGCATCTAACATAACCTCTGTGGTAGAACCAAGCATTCTAGGTCTTACTTTCTCTGGCCAATAGTTCAAAACTAAGGTTTCAGGCAGGAAAGGGACCGAAATTGAGGTGACTTTTTCTAGAACAGATAGAGCTTCCTTCCAGAACTTCTTAACTTTCTCACACCCCCACCGACAGTGCGCAAAGTTGCCAAGTTGCCGGCACCCTTTCCAGCAATATGGGGAGTAATTTGAGGCAATAAGGGATAGTCTGGCTGGTGTGGCATACCATCTTGTCATAATTTTCAGATTTTGTAAGCGTACTGACATTACCTCAGAGTTGTGTCTTTTGGATGCCCAAATTTGAGACCAGGTTTCCTCTGTAAGAGAGGCGTCACAATCTTTCTGCCAAGAAGACTGATATTTGGGGGGAGTAAGACATAGAGTTTTGATCAGTAAAGAGTATAAAGCCGATCTTAAGCCAGTGTTCCGGGAAGTAAAGGAACCTATTATCATTTCCAATTCTGTACGGGGTATAGCTATTATACCATCAAGGATAAGGGCAGAGTTCTCCATCTGGCTCTCAAAAATGAGAAGCGGGCATACTGGGACTGTGGAGAGGGGCAGTGGCTCAGTGGCAAAGTGTCCGCTCGGCATGCAGACAGTTCCAGGTTCAGAGCTGCTGCCCCTCAGAGTAGACCAGACTGACCTTGACAGAGATCATGAAGGTTGCCATCTGGCCTGGAGAAAAATGTCCTGTCCCTTCCATAGAGGCTCCGCATGTGGAAATGAGCAGGGGAAGGCTTTCATGGCATGGAGACAACAGCCCATTAAGTAAGCCTCTCCTAAAGGGATGGAGCCAGACTGGTGTGGGTCAAATGGCTGAACGTGAACAAAAGGGAAATTACCCCAGGCAAGGTGCTGGTTGGGAAGGCCTGAGATCTGAAACAATATCGTGTTTCCCACTTCCACAAGCTCTGCGACAGGGAACTATTCAAGAGGGCTTGTCTTCTTCGCAGGCAAAAGAGTTACAGAGGGCTAAATAATTCAGAAAGTTAACTTGGATAAATCATTAGGGGATGTGATCTATACTGCTGTGATGTGCCTGGGCTGAGATCAAGCTGAAGACCTGATCTCCTCTGTGACACCTATCAGCTTAAGACCCGGGGTGATTAAATAAATCACAGGTCCCAGTGGTACCAAATAGGTGGTGGCAGGACCTGCTTTCAAACTGTTGGGGAGATTAGGAGTGCAGGAACGTTTCCTAGGATTCCCATTCCCGCCCGGTTGGGTAAGGGCAGGGGGATGAAAATTGGAAGGACCCTACAGCAGGCCCAAGCGCTGGATCAAGCCCTCAGAGGGCTTCCATCGGGCCCACACTGGAACTGGCCATCTCCTGCTTCCAGTTCGGTTGCTGCTGCTGCTGCTGCTGCTGCATAGCTGGCTTCGCCAGACTCTCTCAATCACTGGGCGGCAAAACTTGAGGGGCTGTGGCTTAGTGGTAGAGCCTCCGATATTCATGCAGGTTCAATCCCTGGCATCTCCAGTTGAAAGGACCAGATAGTAAGTGCTGAGAAAGACCTCAGCCTGTGACCCTGGAGAGCTGCTGCCAGTTTGAGTAGACAATACTGACCTTGATGGACCAGGGGTCTGATTCAGTAGAAGGCAGCTTCCTGCGAAACATCCGTATGAAATACTGTAGGCTACTGAACAGCTCCCCGTTAAGAGAGAGTCACAGCCCAAGCAACAGAAAGACACTGCACCTGCCGTAAGAGTACCTTAATTAAACCGGGTAAACATGGGTAAGCTGGGGGGTGGGGGGGAGAGAATGAACCTCTAGAATGCATCCAAAGCAACCCAGCTGGTTCATCTGCACAACTGAGCAGAAGGTGGTTTGGAGACTATACGGAGGGGAGGGGCCGTGGCTCAGTGGAAGAGCCTCTGCTTTGCATGTGGGCTGTAAGAGCACCTTCATCGCTGCCTGAACTGTGCCATCGTAGTCCAGAAGCCTTATTTTTTCCAGGGTTATCTAGTGGCAAAGATAAACGGCATACTCAGGCAGAGGGAAAACTGGAATCTTAGCATGGGATCTACAAACCTGGGGATTTCAACTGCCAACAGACCTAGCAACATGTTTTTTTAAGCCTGGGCGGTTTGGCTGCTCCATTTCCCATATGCCTGTTTGTTGCAAAAGTCTCATCTAGAGAGACTGCAGATAACAGCTGATTAAAGTCAAGCCGGTCCACAAGAGATATGCTGTGGAAGATGGAGAACTGTTGGGAGAACAGAGATTCCAGGTGTTAGTCTGAAGCAGCAGAACAAAGTTTGAGTCCAGTGGCACCTTTACGATCAACAATGATCAATGTTGCAAGGTGCACGGGGAACCCAAGGGGAGGGAGGCTGTAGGCATGGCCAACTTGAAAGCCAGCCGGAACTCCGTTCCTGTGCGTTCCTGCCTAAAAATACCCCTGGGGGCAGATGAAATAAGGTACTTGAAATCTGGGACTAGCAAACAAGACGTTGTGATTTGATTCCACTGTCACAGGGCACGCCTCCCGGCCCCCCCCCCCCCCCAAAAAAAAAGATTTAGGAGATGAAGTCTATAAAGTCTGAGACTCAGCCATACATTTCAGTGACTCAGGAAAGCTCATCCCCTGGTAGAGGGTGAGCAGTAAATCAGCATCCAGCATAATGAAGATGTTTAACAGATTCAAGGGCCAAACACATTTTCTTAGTCTTTCAGGTGCCACTGGATGCTTTCTCTTTTCCACTGCTACAGACAGGCCAACACGGCTACCCACCTCGAACTATCATGGAATAAATGTCAGATGTTCGAGAGCCGCAAGACATGAACAAATAGGACACTTTTTTTAACTGGGAAATATGCAGATTTGCTTTTTATTAACATTAAACCAGAGTGCCAAAAATAATAACAAAAGGGGTAAAAGCAGATATCGATAATGATATTTATTTGTCCAGTGGTATTTGTTTGCTAATGAAATTTAGCTTCCCCAGCTGCCCTGCCGGGAGCCACACACCCGAGGAAGGCGCTGCAGGGACCCCCCTGGCTTCGCAGAGAGGTGCGGAGACAACCCCCTCCACACACCCAGAGGGAGGGGCTTTCCCCGGCCTCCCCCCAACTACGGTTGCCAGGTCTGGGTTGGGAAATAGCTGGAGACTTTGGGGGTGGAGCCAAGAGCCCCACCCGGAGGCTAATGCAAAAACTGAGGGTCACAGTGATAGGAAGACATACAAAATACTGATACACTGATAAGTCGCTGTTTGAATGTAAACCTGCCCTTGATGCATTGTTTGAGTGAAACATATTTTTCTCTATGTACTGTTTGGGTGAAAGATATCTTTTTATAATATCTGATACCAATATTTAGAGATTGGAAAATACAAAAAGGATAAAGCCTAAAATTGCTCTACCGTAAACATATATTTCCTGTGCACGCTGATATCTTACTGGTCTCCTGCAGTGTCCTTTATTTAAATTCGCTTTTAGAATAGTCACTTTACGATCTGCAAATATACATACCATGTGCATAAGACAAACAAATGGTCACATAAGACAAACAAATGCTCAGAAATTGAGTGCACAGCAACGGTTTGGTATTCTGGCTCAGCCACGCATTTCCCCAACAAAGGCAACTGTGATGCCATAGTTTACTGAAATTCCGTACAAAGTCGCCCAAGACTTTAAATACTCTGGGGCAATAATAGGTAGTGGGCTGATTCCAAACTCAGTGGCTAGTTTCCACTGATTCCTCCTTCCTACTGCAGACCTCCCGGTTCACTTCATTCCTCATGATACCCTTTCCCCCAGAAGCAACATTTCATGGAGCTAAGTGGGAGGAGGGTGGCAGGAGAGTTTCATTCTGACACAGGATCCAGCACAGTGTTTCCCATGGCTGAGTCCAGACATCGATGGATACTGCACTTTAGCAGTCATTGGCAATTGGGGCTTAGCCATACAAGAAGATCCAGGTGCAAATCAGGGCAGCTGCAAAACAACAGAGCCATAGCCACCAATGTGTGGATACAGCCCACATTCTACTGTGTGTATGCAAGTGCCGTCCAGTTGCAGCACACAAGTGGCAATCCCAACAAGCGGCTTTCAAAGGAGGTGAGAAGCAGAGGCAGTTTGCCCTTGCCTTCCTCTTTCACATCCTCCGGGGATGGTCTCCCATCCAAGTCCAGACCCGGCTTAGCTTCTAAGACCTAAGGAGGCTGGGCTACATCTTGCCACCTTCTCTCCCCTCCACATTTTAAAGGTTTCCCCCCCTCCCCCAGGCCCGGGAAGGCGCCCTTTAACCACGAACGGCGAGTTGCGCCCCTCGCCGGGGCTGGGCAAACAGGTGCAAAACCTTTCCCGGCCTCCCCCAGCCCCGGGACGGCGCCCCTGAACCCCTAAAGGAAAAATGCGCCCCTCGCGTCTGCTCTCCGAACGGCTTTTGCCGTTCGGAGAGCAGACGCGAGGGGTTCCTCCCGCTCCCCCAGGCCTGGGAAGGCGCCCGTTCACCGGGAACCGCGAAATGCGCCCCTCGCGGCCGCTGGGAGCTCAGGCCCGAAAGGTTGCCCGCCCTCCCCCAGCCCCGGGACCGCGCCCTTCAACTCCCCGTCCGCCGGGGCAGCGAGAGGGGGAAGAGGGGCCCCTTAGGAGGCCGGCGACGGCGGGAGGGGCAGCCCCACCACCCCTTGGGCACCTTCCTGCCCTCTTCCCCTCCGCTCCGGCTCCATTTCTGCGCTGCCTCTCAGGCCGCTCCCCCGACCGGCCGGCCTGCTGCAGGGAGGGACTTCCGGCGGGGAGCGAGGCAGGCCGGAGGCGAAGCCAGCGAGGGACGGACACCAAAGGCCCGCCCCCCCTTCCAAGAGCTCGAACCTGATCCCCTGCCTTTGACTTCCAAGTGGACCTTCCCGGGATCCAGCACGATTCCTTCTCCCCCCCCCCCGCTGTTGCACCTCGGAAGCGCCCCCCTCCCGTTCTCTCTCCCCATTCAGAAGCGAACCCTCCGCGCGCGCCCCCCCCCCAGCCTTCTTTCCCCCCTCCGTTCGGCCCCTCTAGGAAACGGCTCTGTATGTTGAACCCTTTCAGTGCTGTAGACCGAAGGAAAGCGCGTCCCGCCCCCTCCATTAGACCCCTCGGTCAGGCTGCCGTCAGGGACGCCTTATGCTGCTTAATGAGGCTGCTCTGGAGCAACACCGCGCGGGATCCCACTGCTATTTATTCCTCCATCTATAGGTAAAGAAAGGTCAAGGTTTCCCTTGCTCGGAAGCCGGTCGAATAGGGCTCTAGGGATGCGGTGCTCATCTCCATTTCCATGCCGAAGAGCCAGCGCTGTCCGAAGACGTTTCCGTAAGACTCAGTTGGGGGAGGGGTTCAGACGTTGCTAGATTATGCTGTTCTTTAAATGGACCGGTGTAGATGACTGGCTTTCTCTATTGCCCCGTGGAGATCGAATGCAGGACCTCAGATGCGAGCAGAAGGTGCCCAAAGGGGAGTTTTAACCAATATTTCTTGCAGGAGTGAAGGGACAGAGCCCGGATTCGGAGAAAGGAGGCTGGATTTGGACCCCGCCCCCCCCCCCTCTTCAAGTTTTTGCTCTGTCCCGCAGGGAGGAAACTCTCCACCTGCAGCCCCAGAGACAGAAGGAGAAAGAGGGAGATCCCTGCCTAGGAAGGAGAAAAGCCTCTGGCAGGAATAACACAAAAGAGGAACGTGAGAGAGAGAGAGAAAGGCCTCTCCTCCAAACAGGCATCTAGGCACTGACCTCGATGGACTGAAGGTCTGATTCACTATCAGGCAGCTTCATGGGTGTGCGGGGGTTGGGTATGCATCTCCCCCCCCCCCCCCCGTTTAAACCATTTTATTGACTGTTTATATTGAAAAATACAAAATTCACAAGTAACGTAAAGCTTATATAACCAGTAACAATCAAAATAAAGTCAACATAATGTGCATAATAGCACCATACAGTTTCAAAATATCTGTTGTTTATAGCAACAACTTTTTACCATAAGTTAACTTACAAAAGTTTTAAGGGTTACTGTATCACTGAACGAATAGTTTAACCCACATTTCAAAGTTCTGGAGAACAAACTATCAAAGTACACCTTGTGGTATTGAGACCATTCCGCTGAAATGAACTGTTGCTGAGACAGGTATTCAAGGACCGGGAACCATTTACCGGTAAAGGCTGAGTGTAGGGACGATCCAGCCGTGGAATTTAATTGAACTGTGACAGAATCCATAAGATAATGTGCCCAAAGTTTCCTAAACCAGACCTCGATATTTGGTGGCTTGTCGTCTTTCCAGTAAGGTGCTATAGCAGTCTTGGCTGCATCTAACATAACCTCTGTGGTAGAACCAAGCATTCTAGGTCTTACTTTCTCTGGCCAATAGTTCAAAACTAAGGTTTCAGGCAGGAAAGGGACCGAAATTGAGGTGACTTTTTCTAGAACAGATAGAGCTTCCTTCCAGAACTTCTTAACTTTCTCACACCCCCACCGACAGTGCGCAAAGTTGCCAAGTTGCCGGCACCCTTTCCAGCAATATGGGGAGTAATTTGAGGCAATAAGGGATAGTCTGGCTGGTGTGGCATACCATCTTGTCATAATTTTCAGATTTTGTAAGCGTACTGACATTACCTCAGAGTTGTGTCTTTTGGATGCCCAAATTTGAGACCAGGTTTCCTCTGTAAGAGAGGCGTCACAATCTTTCTGCCAAGAAGACTGATATTTGGGGGGAGTAAGACATAGAGTTTTGATCAGTAAAGAGTATAAAGCCGATCTTAAGCCAGTGTTCCGGGAAGTAAAGGAACCTATTATCATTTCCAATTCTGTACGGGGTATAGCTATTATACCATCAAGGATAAGGGCAGAGTTCTCCATCTGGCTCTCAAAAATGAGAAGCGGGCATACTGGGACTGTGGAGAGGGGCAGTGGCTCAGTGGCAAAGTGTCCGCTCGGCATGCAGACAGTTCCAGGTTCAGAGCTGCTGCCCCTCAGAGTAGACCAGACTGACCTTGACAGAGATCATGAAGGTTGCCATCTGGCCTGGAGAAAAATGTCCTGTCCCTTCCATAGAGGCTCCGCATGTGGAAATGAGCAGGGGAAGGCTTTCATGGCATGGAGACAACAGCCCATTAAGTAAGCCTCTCCTAAAGGGATGGAGCCAGACTGGTGTGGGTCAAATGGCTGAACGTGAACAAAAGGGAAATTACCCCAGGCAAGGTGCTGGTTGGGAAGGCCTGAGATCTGAAACAATATCGTGTTTCCCACTTCCACAAGCTCTGCGACAGGGAACTATTCAAGAGGGCTTGTCTTCTTCGCAGGCAAAAGAGTTACAGAGGGCTAAATAATTCAGAAAGTTAACTTGGATAAATCATTAGGGGATGTGATCTATACTGCTGTGATGTGCCTGGGCTGAGATCAAGCTGAAGACCTGATCTCCTCTGTGACACCTATCAGCTTAAGACCCGGGGTGATTAAATAAATCACAGGTCCCAGTGGTACCAAATAGGTGGTGGCAGGACCTGCTTTCAAACTGTTGGGGAGATTAGGAGTGCAGGAACGTTTCCTAGGATTCCCATTCCCGCCCGGTTGGGTAAGGGCAGGGGGATGAAAATTGGAAGGACCCTACAGCAGGCCCAAGCGCTGGATCAAGCCCTCAGAGGGCTTCCATCGGGCCCACACTGGAACTGGCCATCTCCTGCTTCCAGTTCGGTTGCTGCTGCTGCTGCTGCTGCTGCATAGCTGGCTTCGCCAGACTCTCTCAATCGCTGGGCGGCAAAACTTGAGGGGCTGTGGCTTAGTGGTAGAGCCTCCGATATTCATGCAGGTTCAATCCCTGGCATCTCCAGTTGAAAGGACCAGATAGTAAGTGCTGAGAAAGACCTCAGCCTGTGACCCTGGAGAGCTGCTGCCAGTTTGAGTAGACAATACTGACCTTGATGGACCAGGGGTCTGATTCAGTAGAAGGCAGCTTCCTGCGAAACATCCGTATGAAATACTGTAGGCTACTGAACAGCTCCCCGTTAAGAGAGAGTCACAGCCCAAGCAACAGAAAGACACTGCACCTGCCGTAAGAGTACCTTAATTAAACCGGGTAAACATGGGTAAGCTGGGGGGTGGGGGGGAGAGAATGAACCTCTAGAATGCATCCAAAGCAACCCAGCTGGTTCATCTGCACAACTGAGCAGAAGGTGGTTTGGAGACTATACGGAGGGGAGGGGCCGTGGCTCAGTGGAAGAGCCTCTGCTTTGCATGTGGGCTGTAAGAGCACCTTCATCGCTGCCTGAACTGTGCCATCGTAGTCCAGAAGCCTTATTTTTTCCAGGGTTATCTAGTGGCAAAGATAAACGGCATACTCAGGCAGAGGGAAAACTGGAATCTTAGCATGGGATCTACAAACCTGGGGATTTCAACTGCCAACAGACCTAGCAACATGTTTTTTTAAGCCTGGGCGGTTTGGCTGCTCCATTTCCCATATGCCTGTTTGTTGCAAAAGTCTCATCTAGAGAGACTGCAGATAACAGCTGATTAAAGCCAAGCCGGTCCACAAGAGATATGCTGTGGAAGATGGAGAACTGTTGGGAGAACAGAGATTCCAGGTGTTAGTCTGAAGCAGCAGAACAAAGTTTGAGTCCAGTGGCACCTTTACGATCAACAATGATCAATGTTGCAAGGTGCACGGGGAACCCAAGGGGAGGGAGGCTGTAGGCATGGCCAACTTGAAAGCCAGCCGGAACTCCGTTCCTGTGCGTTCCTGCCTAAAAATACCCCTGGGGGCAGATGAAATAAGGTACTTGAAATCTGGGACTAGCAAACAAGACGTTGTGATTTGATTCCACTGTCACAGGGCACGCCTCCCGCCCCCCCCCCCCCCCCAAAAAAAAAGATTTAGGAGATGAAGTCTATAAAGTCTGAGACTCAGCCATACATTTCAGTGACTCAGGAAAGCTCATCCCCTGGTAGAGGGTGAGCAGTAAATCAGCATCCAGCATAATGAAGATGTTTAACAGATTCAAGGGCCAAACACATTTTCTTAGTCTTTCAGGTGCCACTGGATGCTTTCTCTTTTCCACTGCTACAGACAGGCCAACACGGCTACCCACCTCGAACTATCATGGAATAAATGTCAGATGTTCGAGAGCCGCAAGACATGAACAAATAGGACACTTTTTTTTACTGGGAAATATGCAGATTTGCTTTTTATTAACATTAAACCAGAGTGCCAAAAATAATAACAAAAGGGGTAAAAGCAGATATCGATAATGATATTTATTTGTCCAGTGGTATTTGTTTGCTAATGAAATTTAGCTTCCCCAGCTGCCCTGCCGGGAGCCACACACCCGAGGAAGGCGCTGCAGGGACCCCCCTGGCTTCGCAGAGAGGTGCGAAGGAGACAACCCCCTCCACACACCCAGAGGGAGGGGCTTTCCCCGGCCTCCCCCCAACTACGGTTGCCAGGTCTGGGTTGGGAAATAGCTGGAGACTTTGGGGGTGGAGCCAAGAGCCCCACCCGGAGGCTAATGCAAAAACTGAGGGTCACAGTGATAGGAAGACATACAAAATACTGATACACTGATAAGTCGCTGTTTGAATGTAAACCTGCCCTTGATGCATTGTTTGAGTGAAACATATTTTTCTCTATGTACTGTTTGGGTGAAAGATATCTTTTTATAATATCTGATACCAATATTTAGAGATTGGAAAATACAAAAAGGATAAAGCCTAAAATTGCTCTACCGTAAACATATATTTCCTGTGCACGCTGATATCTTACTGGTCTCCTGCAGTGTCCTTTATTTAAATTCGCTTTTAGAATAGTCACTTTACGATCTGCAAATATACATACCATGTGCATAAGACAAACAAATGGTCACATAAGACAAACAAATGCTCAGAAATTGAGTGCACAGCAACGGTTTGGTATTCTGGCTCAGCCACGCATTTCCCCAACAAAGGCAACTGTGATGCCATAGTTTACTGAAATTCCGTACAAAGTCGCCCAAGACTTTAAATACTCTGGGGCAATAATAGGTAGTGGGCTGATTCCAAACTCAGTGGCTAGTTTCCACTGATTCCTCCTTCCTACTGCAGACCTCCCGGTTCACTTCATTCCTCATGATACCCTTTCCCCCAGAAGCAACATTTCATGGAGCTAAGTGGGAGGAGGGTGGCAGGAGAGTTTCATTCTGACACAGGATCCAGCACAGTGTTTCCCATGGCTGAGTCCAGACATCGATGGATACTGCACTTTAGCAGTCATTGGCAATTGGGGCTTAGCCATACAAGAAGATCCAGGTGCAAATCAGGGCAGCTGCAAAACAACAGAGCCATAGCCACCAATGTGTGGATACAGCCCACATTCTACTGTGTGTATGCAAGTGCCGTCCAGTTGCAGCACACAAGTGGCAATCCCAACAAGCGGCTTTCAAAGGAGGTGAGAAGCAGAGGCAGTTTGCCCTTGCCTTCCTCTTTCACATCCTCCGGGGATGGTCTCCCATCCAAGTCCAGACCCGGCTTAGCTTCTAAGACCTAAGGAGGCTGGGCTACATCTTGCCACCTTCTCTCCCCTCCACATTTTAAAGGTTTCCCCCCCTCCCCCAGGCCCGGGAAGGCGCCCTTTAACCACGAACGGCGAGTTGCGCCCCTCGCCGGGGCTGGGCAAACAGGTGCAAAACCTTTCCCGGCCTCCCCCAGCCCCGGGACGGCGCCCCTGAACCCCTAAAGGAAAAATGCGCCCCTCGCGTCTGCTCTCCGAACGGCTTTTGCCGTTCGGAGAGCAGACGCGAGGGGTTCCTCCCGCTCCCCCAGGCCTGGGAAGGCGCCCGTTCACCGGGAACCGCGAAATGCGCCCCTCGCGGCCGCTGGGAGCTCAGGCCCGAAAGGTTGCCCGCCCTCCCCCAGCCCCGGGACCGCGCCCTTCAACTCCCCGTCCGCCGGGGCAGCGAGAGGGGGAAGAGGGGCCCCTTAGGAGGCCGGCGACGGCGGGAGGGGCAGCCCCACCACCCCTTGGGCACCTTCCTGCCCTCTTCCCCTCCGCTCCGGCTCCATTTCTGCGCTGCCTCTCAGGCCGCTCCCCCGACCGGCCGGCCTGCTGCAGGGAGGGACTTCCGGCGGGGAGCGAGGCAGGCCGGAGGCGAAGCCAGCGAGGGACGGACACCAAAGGCCCGCCCCCCCTTCCAAGAGCTCGAACCTGATCCCCTGCCTTTGACTTCCAAGTGGACCTTCCCGGGATCCAGCACGATTCCTTCTCCCCCCCCCCCGCTGTTGCACCTCGGAAGCGCCCCCCTCCCGTTCTCTCTCCCCATTCAGAAGCGAACCCTCCGCGCGCGCCCCCCCCCCAGCCTTCTTTCCCCCCTCCGTTCGGCCCCTCTAGGAAACGGCTCTGTATGTTGAACCCTTTCAGTGCTGTAGACCGAAGGAAAGCGCGTCCCGCCCCCTCCATTAGACCCCTCGGTCAGGCTGCCGTCAGGGACGCCTTATGCTGCTTAATGAGGCTGCTCTGGAGCAACACCGCGCGGGATCCCACTGCTATTTATTCCTCCATCTATAGGTAAAGAAAGGTCAAGGTTTCCCTTGCTCGGAAGCCGGTCGAATAGGGCTCTAGGGATGCGGTGCTCATCTCCATTTCCATGCCGAAGAGCCAGCGCTGTCCGAAGACGTTTCCGTAAGACTCAGTTGGGGGAGGGGTTCAGACGTTGCTAGATGATGCTGTTCTTTAAATGGACCGGTGTAGATGACTGGCTTTCTCTATTGCCCCGTGGAGATCGAATGCAGGACCTCAGATGCGAGCAGAAGGTGCCCAAAGGGGAGTTTTAACCAATATTTCTTGCAGGAGTGAAGGGACAGAGCCCGGATTCGGAGAAAGGAGGCTGGATTTGGACCCCGCCCCCCCCCCTCTTCAAGTTTTTGCTCTGTCCCGCAGGGAGGAAACTCTCCACCTGCAGCCCCAGAGACAGAAGGAGAAAGAGGGAGATCCCTGCCTAGGAAGGAGAAAAGCCTCTGGCAGGAATAACACAAAAGAGGAACGTGAGAGAGAGAGAGAAAGGCCTCTCCTCCAAACAGGCATCTAGGCACTGACCTCGATGGACTGAAGGTCTGATTCACTATCAGGCAGCTTCATGGGTGTGCGGGGGTTGGGTATGCATCTCCCCCCCCCCCCCGTTTAAACCATTTTATTGACTGTTTATATTGAAAAATACAAAATTCACAAGTAACGTAAAGCTTATATAACCAGTAACAATCAAAATAAAGTCAACATAATGTGCATAATAGCACCATACAGTTTCAAAATATCTGTTGTTTATAGCAACAACTTTTTACCATAAGTTAACTTACAAAAGTTTTAAGGGTTACTGTATCACTGAACGAATAGTTTAACCCACATTTCAAAGTTCTGGAGAACAAACTATCAAAGTACACCTTGTGGTATTGAGACCATTCCGCTGAAATGAACTGTTGCTGAGACAGGTATTCAAGGACCGGGAACCATTTACCGGTAAAGGCTGAGTGTAGGGACGATCCAGCCGTGGAATTTAATTGAACTGTGACAGAATCCATAAGATAATGTGCCCAAAGTTTCCTAAACCAGACCTCGATATTTGGTGGCTTGTCGTCTTTCCAGTAAGGTGCTATAGCAGTCTTGGCTGCATCTAACATAACCTCTGTGGTAGAACCAAGCATTCTAGGTCTTACTTTCTCTGGCCAATAGTTCAAAACTAAGGTTTCAGGCAGGAAAGGGACCGAAATTGAGGTGACTTTTTCTAGAACAGATAGAGCTTCCTTCCAGAACTTCTTAACTTTCTCACACCCCCACCGACAGTGCGCAAAGTTGCCAAGTTGCCGGCACCCTTTCCAGCAATATGGGGAGTAATTTGAGGCAATAAGGGATAGTCTGGCTGGTGTGGCATACCATCTTGTCATAATTTTCAGATTTTGTAAGCGTACTGACATTACCTCAGAGTTGTGTCTTTTGGATGCCCAAATTTGAGACCAGGTTTCCTCTGTAAGAGAGGCGTCACAATCTTTCTGCCAAGAAGACTGATATTTGGGGGGAGTAAGACATAGAGTTTTGATCAGTAAAGAGTATAAAGCCGATCTTAAGCCAGTGTTCCGGGAAGTAAAGGAACCTATTATCATTTCCAATTCTGTACGGGGTATAGCTATTATACCATCAAGGATAAGGGCAGAGTTCTCCATCTGGCTCTCAAAAATGAGAAGCGGGCATACTGGGACTGTGGAGAGGGGCAGTGGCTCAGTGGCAAAGTGTCCGCTCGGCATGCAGACAGTTCCAGGTTCAGAGCTGCTGCCCCTCAGAGTAGACCAGACTGACCTTGACAGAGATCATGAAGGTTGCCATCTGGCCTGGAGAAAAATGTCCTGTCCCTTCCATAGAGGCTCCGCATGTGGAAATGAGCAGGGGAAGGCTTTCATGGCATGGAGACAACAGCCCATTAAGTAAGCCTCTCCTAAAGGGATGGAGCCAGACTGGTGTGGGTCAAATGGCTGAACGTGAACAAAAGGGAAATTACCCCAGGCAAGGTGCTGGTTGGGAAGGCCTGAGATCTGAAACAATATCGTGTTTCCCACTTCCACAAGCTCTGCGACAGGGAACTATTCAAGAGGGCTTGTCTTCTTCGCAGGCAAAAGAGTTACAGAGGGCTAAATAATTCAGAAAGTTAACTTGGATAAATCATTAGGGGATGTGATCTATACTGCTGTGATGTGCCTGGGCTGAGATCAAGCTGAAGACCTGATCTCCTCTGTGACACCTATCAGCTTAAGACCCGGGGTGATTAAATAAATCACAGGTCCCAGTGGTACCAAATAGGTGGTGGCAGGACCTGCTTTCAAACTGTTGGGGAGATTAGGAGTGCAGGAACGTTTCCTAGGATTCCCATTCCCGCCCGGTTGGGTAAGGGCAGGGGGATGAAAATTGGAAGGACCCTACAGCAGGCCCAAGCGCTGGATCAAGCCCTCAGAGGGCTTCCATCGGGCCCACACTGGAACTGGCCATCTCCTGCTTCCAGTTCGGTTGCTGCTGCTGCTGCATAGCTGGCTTCGCCAGACTCTCTCAATCGCTGGGCGGCAAAACTTGAGGGGCTGTGGCTTAGTGGTAGAGCCTCCGATATTCATGCAGGTTCAATCCCTGGCATCTCCAGTTGAAAGGACCAGATAGTAAGTGCTGAGAAAGACCTCAGCCTGTGACCCTGGAGAGCTGCTGCCAGTTTGAGTAGACAATACTGACCTTGATGGACCAGGGGTCTGATTCAGTAGAAGGCAGCTTCCTGCGAAACATCCGTATGAAATACTGTAGGCTACTGAACAGCTCCCCGTTAAGAGAGAGTCACAGCCCAAGCAACAGAAAGACACTGCACCTGCCGTAAGAGTACCTTAATTAAACCGGGTAAACATGGGTAAGCTG
Organism: Lepidodactylus listeri; assembly: GCA_029233225.1. Classification (NCBI taxonomy): domain Eukaryota; kingdom Metazoa; phylum Chordata; class Lepidosauria; order Squamata; family Gekkonidae; genus Lepidodactylus; species Lepidodactylus listeri. The sequence continues at coordinate 5,095 of JARCFY010000281.1, read as the reverse complement.
GGGGGTGGGGGGGAGAGAATGAACCTCTAGAATGCATCCAAAGCAACCCAGCTGGTTCATCTGCACAACTGAGCAGAAGGTGGTTTGGAGACTATACGGAGGGGAGGGGCCGTGGCTCAGTGGAAGAGCCTCTGCTTTGCATGTGGGCTGTAAGAGCACCTTCATCGCTGCCTGAACTGTGCCATCGTAGTCCAGAAGCCTTATTTTTTCCAGGGTTATCTAGTGGCAAAGATAAACGGCATACTCAGGCAGAGGGAAAACTGGAATCTTAGCATGGGATCTACAAACCTGGGGATTTCAACTGCCAACAGACCTAGCAACATGTTTTTTTAAGCCTGGGCGGTTTGGCTGCTCCATTTCCCATATGCCTGTTTGTTGCAAAAGTCTCATCTAGAGAGACTGCAGATAACAGCTGATTAAAGTCAAGCCGGTCCACAAGAGATATGCTGTGGAAGATGGAGAACTGTTGGGAGAACAGAGATTCCAGGTGTTAGTCTGAAGCAGCAGAACAAAGTTTGAGTCCAGTGGCACCTTTACGATCAACAATGATCAATGTTGCAAGGTGCACGGGGAACCCAAGGGGAGGGAGGCTGTAGGCATGGCCAACTTGAAAGCCAGCCGGAACTCCGTTCCTGTGCGTTCCTGCCTAAAAATACCCCTGGGGGCAGATGAAATAAGGTACTTGAAATCTGGGACTAGCAAACAAGACGTTGTGATTTGATTCCACTGTCACAGGGCACGCCTCCCGCCCCCCCCCCCCCCCAAAAAAAAAAAAAAGATTTAGGAGATGAAGTCTATAAAGTCTGAGACTCAGCCATACATTTCAGTGACTCAGGAAAGCTCATCCCCTGGTAGAGGGTGAGCAGTAAATCAGCATCCAGCATAATGAAGATGTTTAACAGATTCAAGGGCCAAACACATTTTCTTAGTCTTTCAGGTGCCACTGGATGCTTTCTCTTTTCCACTGCTACAGACAGGCCAACACGGCTACCCACCTCGAACTATCATGGAATAAATGTCAGATGTTCGAGAGCCGCAAGACATGAACAAATAGGACACTTTTTTTTACTGGGAAATATGCAGATTTGCTTTTTATTAACATTAAACCAGAGTGCCAAAAATAATAACAAAAGGGGTAAAAGCAGATATCGATAATGATATTTATTTGTCCAGTGGTATTTGTTTGCTAATGAAATTTAGCTTCCCCAGCTGCCCTGCCGGGAGCCACACACCCGAGGAAGGCGCTGCAGGGACCCCCCTGGCTTCGCAGAGAGGTGCGAAGGAGACAACCCCCTCCACACACCCAGAGGGAGGGGCTTTCCCCGGCCTCCCCCCAACTACGGTTGCCAGGTCTGGGTTGGGAAATAGCTGGAGACTTTGGGGGTGGAGCCAAGAGCCCCACCCGGAGGCTAATGCAAAAACTGAGGGTCACAGTGATAGGAAGACATACAAAATACTGATACACTGATAAGTCGCTGTTTGAATGTAAACCTGCCCTTGATGCATTGTTTGAGTGAAACATATTTTTCTCTATGTACTGTTTGGGTGAAAGATATCTTTTTATAATATCTGATACCAATATTTAGAGATTGGAAAATACAAAAAGGATAAAGCCTAAAATTGCTCTACCGTAAACATATATTTCCTGTGCACGCTGATATCTTACTGGTCTCCTGCAGTGTCCTTTATTTAAATTCGCTTTTAGAATAGTCACTTTACGATCTGCAAATATACATACCATGTGCATAAGACAAACAAATGGTCACATAAGACAAACAAATGCTCAGAAATTGAGTGCACAGCAACGGTTTGGTATTCTGGCTCAGCCACGCATTTCCCCAACAAAGGCAACTGTGATGCCATAGTTTACTGAAATTCCGTACAAAGTCGCCCAAGACTTTAAATACTCTGGGGCAATAATAGGTAGTGGGCTGATTCCAAACTCAGTGGCTAGTTTCCACTGATTCCTCCTTCCTACTGCAGACCTCCCGGTTCACTTCATTCCTCATGATACCCTTTCCCCCAGAAGCAACATTTCATGGAGCTAAGTGGGAGGAGGGTGGCAGGAGAGTTTCATTCTGACACAGGATCCAGCACAGTGTTTCCCATGGCTGAGTCCAGACATCGATGGATACTGCACTTTAGCAGTCATTGGCAATTGGGGCTTAGCCATACAAGAAGATCCAGGTGCAAATCAGGGCAGCTGCAAAACAACAGAGCCATAGCCACCAATGTGTGGATACAGCCCACATTCTACTGTGTGTATGCAAGTGCCGTCCAGTTGCAGCACACAAGTGGCAATCCCAACAAGCGGCTTTCAAAGGAGGTGAGAAGCAGAGGCAGTTTGCCCTTGCCTTCCTCTTTCACATCCTCCGGGGATGGTCTCCCATCCAAGTCCAGACCCGGCTTAGCTTCTAAGACCTAAGGAGGCTGGGCTACATCTTGCCACCTTCTCTCCCCTCCACATTTTAAAGGTTTCCCCCCCTCCCCCAGGCCCGGGAAGGCGCCCTTTAACCACGAACGGCGAGTTGCGCCCCTCGCCGGGGCTGGGCAAACAGGTGCAAAACCTTTCCCGGCCTCCCCCAGCCCCGGGACGGCGCCCCTGAACCCCTAAAGGAAAAATGCGCCCCTCGCGTCTGCTCTCCGAACGGCTTTTGCCGTTCGGAGAGCAGACGCGAGGGGTTCCTCCCGCTCCCCCAGGCCTGGGAAGGCGCCCGTTCACCGGGAACCGCGAAATGCGCCCCTCGCGGCCGCTGGGAGCTCAGGCCCGAAAGGTTGCCCGCCCTCCCCCAGCCCCGGGACCGCGCCCTTCAACTCCCCGTCCGCCGGGGCAGCGAGAGGGGGAAGAGGGGCCCCTTAGGAGGCCGGCGACGGCGGGAGGGGCAGCCCCACCACCCCTTGGGCACCTTCCTGCCCTCTTCCCCTCCGCTCCGGCTCCATTTCTGCGCTGCCTCTCAGGCCGCTCCCCCGACCGGCCGGCCTGCTGCAGGGAGGGACTTCCGGCGGGGAGCGAGGCAGGCCGGAGGCGAAGCCAGCGAGGGACGGACACCAAAGGCCCGCCCCCCCTTCCAAGAGCTCGAACCTGATCCCCTGCCTTTGACTTCCAAGTGGACCTTCCCGGGATCCAGCACGATTCCTTCTCCCCCCCCCCCGCTGTTGCACCTCGGAAGCGCCCCCCCCCGTTCTCTCTCCCCATTCAGAAGCGAACCCTCCGCGCGCGCCCCCCCAGCCTTCTTTCCCCCCTCCGTTCGGCCCCTCTAGGAAACGGCTCTGTATGTTGAACCCTTTCAGTGCTGTAGACCGAAGGAAAGCGCGTCCCGCCCCCTCCATTAGACCCCTCGGTCAGGCTGCCGTCAGGGACGCCTTATGCTGCTTAATGAGGCTGCTCTGGAGCAACACCGCGCGGGATCCCACTGCTATTTATTCCTCCATCTATAGGTAAAGAAAGGTCAAGGTTTCCCTTGCTCGGAAGCCGGTCGAATAGGGCTCTAGGGATGCGGTGCTCATCTCCATTTCCATGCCGAAGAGCCAGCGCTGTCCGAAGACGTTTCCGTAAGACTCAGTTGGGGGAGGGGTTCAGACGTTGCTAGATGATGCTGTTCTTTAAATGGACCGGTGTAGATGACTGGCTTTCTCTATTGCCCCGTGGAGATCGAATGCAGGACCTCAGATGCGAGCAGAAGGTGCCCAAAGGGGAGTTTTAACCAATATTTCTTGCAGGAGTGAAGGGACAGAGCCCGGATTCGGAGAAAGGAGGCTGGATTTGGACCCCGCCCCCCCCCCTCTTCAAGTTTTTGCTCTGTCCCGCAGGGAGGAAACTCTCCACCTGCAGCCCCAGAGACAGAAGGAGAAAGAGGGAGATCCCTGCCTAGGAAGGAGAAAAGCCTCTGGCAGGAATAACACAAAAGAGGAACGTGAGAGAGAGAGAGAAAGGCCTCTCCTCCAAACAGGCATCTAGGCACTGACCTCGATGGACTGAAGGTCTGATTCACTATCAGGCAGCTTCATGGGTGTGCGGGGGTTGGGTATGCATCTCCCCCCCCCCCCCCGTTTAAACCATTTTATTGACTGTTTATATTGAAAAATACAAAATTCACAAGTAACGTAAAGCTTATATAACCAGTAACAATCAAAATAAAGTCAACATAATGTGCATAATAGCACCATACAGTTTCAAAATATCTGTTGTTTATAGCAACAACTTTTTACCATAAGTTAACTTACAAAAGTTTTAAGGGTTACTGTATCACTGAACGAATAGTTTAACCCACATTTCAAAGTTCTGGAGAACAAACTATCAAAGTACACCTTGTGGTATTGAGACCATTCCGCTGAAATGAACTGTTGCTGAGACAGGTATTCAAGGACCGGGAACCATTTACCGGTAAAGGCTGAGTGTAGGGACGATCCAGCCGTGGAATTTAATTGAACTGTGACAGAATCCATAAGATAATGTGCCCAAAGTTTCCTAAACCAGACCTCGATATTTGGTGGCTTGTCGTCTTTCCAGTAAGGTGCTATAGCAGTCTTGGCTGCATCTAACATAACCTCTGTGGTAGAACCAAGCATTCTAGGTCTTACTTTCTCTGGCCAATAGTTCAAAACTAAGGTTTCAGGCAGGAAAGGGACCGAAATTGAGGTGACTTTTTCTAGAACAGATAGAGCTTCCTTCCAGAACTTCTTAACTTTCTCACACCCCCACCGACAGTGCGCAAAGTTGCCAAGTTGCCGGCACCCTTTCCAGCAATATGGGGAGTAATTTGAGGCAATAAGGGATAGTCTGGCTGGTGTGGCATACCATCTTGTCATAATTTTCAGATTTTGTAAGCGTACTGACATTACCTCAGAGTTGTGTCTTTTGGATGCCCAAATTTGAGACCAGGTTTCCTCTGTAAGAGAGGCGTCACAATCTTTCTGCCAAGAAGACTGATATTTGGGGGGAGTAAGACATAGAGTTTTGATCAGTAAAGAGTATAAAGCCGATCTTAAGCCAGTGTTCCGGGAAGTAAAGGAACCTATTATCATTTCCAATTCTGTACGGGGTATAGCTATTATACCATCAAGGATAAGGGCAGAGTTCTCCATCTGGCTCTCA
>JARCFY010000280.1:0-36819 GCA_029233225.1 Lepidodactylus listeri | reverse complement strand
CCGACAAAAGTGGAACTTTCTTCCGGAGACGTTTTATTTATTGCCACTATCTTCTCCCCGTTATAGTACATCACATTATTAAAAGCGGGTGGTGTGGCTTGATAAACCAGACTTGTATTTGTATTTCCAAAACCTGACATCATACAATATTTTGTCGTATTGTCTGTAACAAAAGTAGGATTATCGTCATTAGGTGCGGGCGTTATTCCATTAGAAGGTACCCGCCATCCGTCGGGGCAAGGATCGTGAATCGTTTTCGCTTTATCTCCATTCCAATTTCCAGATGCATCATAAGTATCATTTTCACTGAATGCCAATGGGTTGCCAACCAAAGCGTTTAATGTCGTCAAACTTTTCCGCTCTATTTTAGTTTGTACTCCATAGCCATCATAAATAGTCTTCTTTTCCACTGTAGTTCCGTCCGCCGTACTGAAAAACGGATCTTTGCGTCCCACCCTGATAAAGCAAACCAAACGTACGCACCCCATCGAGCGGATTATTCTGTATGCCTGCCCGGATGGCTCCCAAGTTGCGGTCCATGATGACACATTTATAAAAAGCTCCCACAGGGTCAGTCCATGAGATGCCCTGATAAACCTGTACAGCACCGTTTCTTGTTGCAGTTTGGGCAGTATTGATAGCGGCAGTACGAGTACTTGCATTTATATCTCCTGACAAGGGAACAGGTACATAATCCGTCACCCAAATATGCCAACTCCAAAGAATCGTAGTGCCGTCGGCAGCATAAGCGGCTATCACAGCATTACCGCCTTGCGATACAGGAGCTTTCACGTGAACACGAGTCTGATTAATGTCATTGGCACTCGTAATGTTTGCCAGGTTCTTGTGGTTTGTATCATCAATAACATAGCCTAATACCAAATCACCTGACATACCTGCATCTTTTGTCTGCCACAATACCTTAACAGAAGCAATCTTAGTCTTTGCGGGACGGAGAAAAAAACTGCCCGGATTGCTCACTAAATAGTCATTCCAACCATTCGTGCCCGCTGTATGCTGGTAAGGGTTTAAAACAGAAGTTACCACCGGGCTGCAACATCAGGCAGTTGGCAGTAGGAACAAGGTTCTCACTCTGAACAGGAGTTTGGTCCGAGTAACTCGATACGAGGGTCACCTGTGTAGTCGGCACTCTTGATGTTCAATGTCCAGTTATAATCCGTATTCTCATTCAGGTTGAAGTCTGTAGGGTCGTTTCCACCCAGATAGGCACGGTAGTAAAGACGCTCTTTCTTAGTAGTGTTGTCTACTACAATCTCAGCATAGGAAGCAGCAGTGGGGAGCATTTGCCTTTGTACGGTGGATAGGGGCAGTGGCAGCGGAAGAAGTGCCACGCACATTGGCAGGTATCCAAACAGACTTGCTGCCGTTGGCATTTGTCAGGTTGGTACCTGTCAGGCGGTAAACATCCACAAATTCGGATACTGTGGAAGGATACGTAGTGCCCCACTCCGGAGTCTTCTCGCTTTCGGGCAACAGATAATAAGTAGAAGGAACCTGGCAGAGTTTTACCTCTTTCAGGGTGTAGCCATCGTTTTTTCATATCCTCACTGAGATTCCAGTTCAAAGTCACACGGGCAACCAAACGTTTCAACAGAAGGCGAACATCTTCCGTGCCATTTTCGCTACTTTGGACAATCCCTTTTCCGGAAGTGGCGGCATCGGCTACCACTTTTACATGTGGCAGATACAGGAAATAGGGCATCGCGTTCATGTTCGACGAAGGGTCAATACCTTCTATTTTGGTGGAAGTCGCTGTGATATCTGTCTGCACTGCACTCAGGCTTCTACCTCCTAACTCGCCAACGGTATTACCATCCCCTCTTGCCACGATTAATAATTGACAATCTTCATTTACCTTAGTAACTGATAAAGGAACAGTTATTTTTACTGCCAATGGTGGTATTGCCTAAGCTCTGTCCGTTCAGGTAGTTTCCATTTGAGTCGTACTGACGGATTTCAAGGTTATACAGAGAGGTGGGAAGAACACCCGAAGAACGGGTCGAACTTACCACACCCTGTTTAGCCTCGAAAGAGTCACTCTGTCCATCATTTGCCCCACGGGTCTGAGGGCATATCCACCCGCTTCATTGGAGAAGTCGATAGTTAAGGATACGGAGAGGGTTTCTCCTTCCGGTGTGGGTAATCCCACAGTATCATAATCATCCCTGCAAGAAAAGATACTTGCACAGCAAAACAACATCCCTGCCACAAGCAGGAAATCAGAGAACAAGCTACTGAATTTCAAATACATAGTCTTTTATGTTTTGTTTAAATACAACCTTCTAAGACGTACGAGAGTGTCAAAAAACGAACGTCTGAAAAACACTTAAAATGAGTGCTTTTTTATCATGTCATATGTCTGATTTTATAATCAAACGAAACATTGAGGCAAAAGAATGCAGAGTGTTGCTTTACAGTATTATAAGGGAGAAAATGGAGCTAAAGAGAAAATAAATGATATATTATTTGTATATATATAGAAAAGGAAGTAATTTTTGTGCTTTTCAGACGTTCGTTTTTTGACACTCCCCACTTTTGTATGTTTATCTGCATGCAGGAATAATGAAAATAGACTTATAAATAGGAAATTATAACTATTATATTGTTAGAATTAATCCAATTCATAAACACGATACGCCCCTTTTGTGAACCAGTCACGGAAGGAGCGTATTGTATTAACAATTAATGCGAATGGGCATCACGATGCCTTTCTCTTTTCGGCAATGAATCGCGGTAAGTAAGCCACGCAGCCTATAAGAACGGCATAGACCAGTTGCAAGTCATCAAACGGGCGCTTTATAAAGTAGCAGATTAATGCGTATAATCCCACAGTCAGTGCAATATATAGCAAGAGTATTCCCGCCGTTTTTAATTTCTTTTTCATATTCTTCTTTGTTTATACAGGGCAAAAATAGCAATAAATCCAAAAGATTGACTACCTTTGTCCCCTGAAATGAAATGTGGAAAGATTTGAGCAGCTTGCAACCACAGAAAAAAAATGCTAAAACAACATTCCTTTCTGTGTGCGTATTCCCCTGCTCTTTTAAGTACTTTCCTTCTCATAATTAATAATTTATAATTAATAATTGAAATGGGATATTTATTCACATCCGAATCGGTGTCAGAAGGACACCCCCGACAAAGTGGCCGATCAGATATCGGACGCTGTGCTTGACAAACTGTTGGCATACGACCCCAGTTCGAAAGTAGCTTGCGAAACCTTAGTAACTACCGGTCAGGTGGTGCTTGCGGGAGAAGTGAAAACCCGTGCTTACGTTGATCTTCAACTCATTGCGCGTGAAGTTATTCAGAAAATCGGTTATACCAAAGGCGAGTATATGTTTGAGAGCAACTCGTGTGGCGTACTTTCTGCTATTCACGAACAAAGTCCTGACATCAACCGTGGTGTAGAACGCGAAGATCCGATGAACCAGGGAGCGGGCGACCAGGGAATGATGTTTGGTTATGCAACGAATGAAACTGAAAACTATATGCCGTTGTCACTCGACCTGGCACATAGAATACTGCTTGTACTGGCTGATATCCGTCGCGAAGGAGAGCAAATGACTTACCTTCGTCCCGACGCAAAGAGCCAGGTGACTATTGAATATGACGATAACGGCAAACCCGTGCGTATCGATACGATTGTTGTTTCTACACAGCACGATGACTTTATCCAACCTGCTGACGACTCGGTAGCTGCCCAGTTGAAAGCAGATGAGGAAATGCTTGCCATTATCCGCCGGGATGTAATCGAAGTGTTGATGCCTCGTGTGATAGCTTCTATCAGCGAGCCTAACGTTTTGGCTTTGTTCAACGACAGCATTACGTATCATGTCAACCCGACCGGTAAGTTTGTTATTGGTGGTCCTCACGGTGATACAGGTCTTACAGGTCGTAAGATAATCGTCGATACTTATGGTGGTAAAGGTGCTCACGGTGGTGGTGCTTTCTCGGGCAAAGACCCCAGCAAGGTAGACCGTAGTGCTGCATACGCTGCCCGTCACATTGCCAAGAAAACCTTGTTGCAGCAGGCGTAGCCGATGAGATGTTGGTACAGGTATCTTACGCTATCGGTGTTGCCCGTCCCATCAATATCTATGTAGATACATTCGGACGTTAGTAACGTGAAGATGAGCGACGGTGAGATTGCCCGGAAGATTGACGAACTGTTCGACCTTCGTCCGAAGGCTATCGAAGATCGTCTGAAACTCCGCAATCCTATCTATAGCGAAACGGCAGCTTACGGACACATGGGTCGTGAACCTCGTGTAGTGACCAAGCACTTCACATCTCGTTACGAAGGTGACAAGAATGTAGAAGTAGAGCTTTTCACTTGGGAGAAACTGGACTATGTGGACAAGGTGAAAGCCGCCTTTGGTTTGTAAATCAGCGTAGCTTTACAGCTATTTACAATAGAGAGCCGCACTCTTCTTTTGACGGAAGGGAGGCGGCTTTCTTCTTTTTTTGTATATTTGTAATTCATGAGAAGATTGAAGTTAAATATCTTGTTAATAGCTTTGTTGGGGCTGATGTCTTGCCATTCAAACAATGGTATGAAGGAGTTGCGTAAAGCCGATTCCTTAATGATTAATCAACCGGATAGCGCTTTGGATATACTGGAAAACATTTCTCAAGATAAATTGGAATCTTCTTATGATCGGGCTAAATATGCTTTGTTGTTAATGCAAGCATACCATAAAAACTATATTCCTTTAACTTCTGATTCACTGATCTTATCTGCTGTAAATTATTTTAGGGATAGCTCTTATGAAGAATACGAAGCCAGGTCGTTTTTTTATTTAGGTTGTACATATCGTGAAATGAACAAGATTGTATCAGCTACTGATGCTTTCTTGAAGGCTTTGAGAATATTGCTTGAAAATGAGATAGATAATAAGACTCTTATTCTAACTTATGAATATCTTGCATCTTGTTATGAAAAGCAGGAGTTTTATGATAAGGCCATAGAAATGTATAAACATGCATACAGCATAAGACTGGATAAAGGTGATACTGTGAAAATCTATTATCCTATCCAAGGGCTTGCCCATCTTTACTTATTGAAAGAGCAGCCGGATAGTGCATTGTATTATTATAGGCAATCATTGGAAATTGCTTATAATAAAACGATTCCTCGTGGATTTCTACTGTTTATAGTGATATTGCCCGTGTTTATAATGAACAGGAAAAATACAATGAGGCTTATGAGTTGATATCAAAATCTATCGCTTGTACTCCTTTAAATGAGGACTTGACTATAACTTATTTTTTGAAAGGGGAAGTTCTTTATAATCTTAATCATGCGGATTCTGCCCGTCATTATTTAGCTCTTAGTAAACATTCTGCTAACTTGAAGATTCGTGCGGCAAGTTATGATCAGTTGTATCAGTTAGAGAAGAAAGAAGGAAATTCTTCAATGGGCATTGTATATGCCGACTCTTTCATAGTTCTTTATGATTCAGTTTATATGTTAGACCGCTATTCGGAAATGGACCAGTTGATGGATAACCATGAATTGGAGTTACATAAGCAAGCATTGACCGCAACAGAACAAAGCCGTAATAGGCTTTGGGCCGGAGCATTTATAATCTTATGTGTTGTTGTGGCTTTTGTTTTCATGCTTATTGATAAACAAAGAAAAAAACGATATATCGATTTGCAAAACAAATTGATGAAAAGTCGTGCAGATGCTTTAGTATTGCAAGAAAAGATGGAAAAAGATACTTCGGAAGAGGAATATGATATAAGTAATGAGCAATGGGTACATCTTAAAACAGAACAATTTGAGCTTTGTCAGAAGTTGTTTCGTTTCTTCTGCTTATTATGAGAAGATAAAGAGGCTTGAAGTTACCAGAGAAGGATACGATAAATATTGGGAACATGAGGAAAGGGAGCGATTTTATGAGATGTTACGCCAAACGTTTGCCGATGTTATTTTAGGATTGAAAATCTATTGTAAGGAGTTAACTCAGGATGATCTATTATATTGTATTCTTATTTTGATTGGCTGCTCAAAGCATACCATTTGTTGTTGTATGGCGGTTAGTTCCGATGCTATTAAAATGAGAAAGAGCCGACTAAAAGCAAAAATGGGAGATGAATTGTTTAAGTTTATTTTCTCTGCCTCACATATATTTTAAACTGCTATTGTTACCTTATTGTTACTCTATTTGCTTCTTGTTTTCTCCTATAAGATGCTTTATTTTGCATGCAAATAAATTTAATTATGAAGACAAGACTACTACTATTCTTAGTTATATCTATGACTTTCGCAGTTTCAGCTTTTGGGCGTAAGCATATAAAATTAGAGAGGAATGAACCTATGGATCGTTCTATTGGATATCGCCTGTGTGCATCTTTAGACGATGCTTCTCTTTCTATTAATGCCTTAAATTTGATTAGTGAAAATGAACGTTGTTATTGTAAATGTAGCAACCGGTGAAGCTATTTATACCGAAACTTATATTGATTTGAACAGATTTTTATAGATGTCAGCATGTTGGATGCAGGAAAATACCAACTGCAATTGGCTTTAGATACTACGACTTACCTGGGTAAACTTCTCTATTGAATAATTAAAAATGTAACAAACATGAAAAAAAAGAGATTTTTTATTGGGCTATTTGCCTTAGCTCTTTTGTCTTCTTGCAGTGAGAATTCCCCATTGCTGGACAATGAGCAGGAATTGGACGTATTAACGCGCTCGTATGAGGCGTCGGTATTAGGTGAAGACAGTGAAAAAAAATGAAACACGAGCTCACAAGGATACCATTCAAGCTATCATGGATGCATATGTAACTGAAATGATGAACCGGAATGCTGTGGCTAAAGAAAAAAGTGATGAGAACGGCTTATAGCACAGCTTCTGATATTGTTGCTGTATTCAAAGTGGGATCTTGTGGTAGTTACAAAGAACTTGAAATATTAGTTGACTGTGAAGACAGTAAAGGAGTAAGTAAAACAACCAACAATGTAGGAGATACTTATGTGGATAAAAATAAAAATGTTCATTTGATGTTTTGTTTAGTCGAAGCTAACCGTTATTATCCAGGAGGCGTTCTATTAATTGATCGTACACCTTCTTGTCCACATAATTTAAAGCAAATTGTCGTACGTGGTCATGATACAGAAGACTCTAATGAGAAAAATATAGTTTCAGGGGACTCATTTATACTATAATAATAACGATTAATCTTTCTCATTGGCTTACTCAGATTGGGCGGAATGTTACATTAGCTTGGGGATTTCCAATATCTGATTTAAAAGATTATCCAATAGGACCAGCTACTAAAATTAATTATGGGGGTACTTGCACCCCAAACTGCTTCTACTGGTACAATTCTTTTTGATGATGAGGATAGTAGTAATAAGAACTTTATACAGTTATGGCCGTATGGAAATTACGAAAAAGAGTTGTCAGGTCCATTAGTTATGATAGACTACGGTATAGCTGCAGATAAGAACACAACTTATAATGTATCGATAAGTACAGATACTAAATTTCATCGGAATAATAGATATTGTGCGTATCCCAGATATCCGACCTATCCTTGATTTTAATATAAAAGTATGAATTGTTATATACTTTACTTTTTTTGCTACTATGTTCTTGTGTTGGTCGACACAAGGATGTGGGTAGCAGAATTTGATGAACAGGAAATATTGTTATCTGAACTTTCGGAACGAAACCCGGCAAGAGATGTTTGACCTGCTGAATATGGCTTATGAAATTAAAATGAAAGCTGTAGATGACTTAATTAAAGAACGACTGTTGGAAAAAGAAGCTAAAAAAAGGGGGATGTCAGGAGAGCAATATATTAATTCCTATATAAATTCGAATGCAAATTCGTTGACTTTAGTAAATAGTGGGATGAAATCAGGAAGTGAGGTGTATCAGGATGGGAAGCAAAAAAGTTTTCTTATTCAAAGTTTAGCAGATTCCTTATTTCAGAAAGCTAAAGTCAAAAAATATGTTTATCCTCCTAAACAACCTAAACTCATTATTGCAGATTTGCCAGTGCACTATCGAGGAAATCTGTCTTCGTCTACAAGCCTTCTGGTTGCTTCTGATTTTTGATTGTCAGCGGTGCATTGAATTTGAGAAAACCCTTCAACGGCTATATGATAAATATCAAAAGAGAGTGAAGTTTGGATTTGTTAATTTTGCAGGTTTACCCACATTACCTGCTTTGGCTTGTGAAGCTGCTGCCAATCAAGATCAGTTTTGGACATTTCATGATGCAGCTTTCCGGCACAAAGAGATGGCTGATTCCTCTTTTCTGTTTAACTTTGCGCAAAAAGAAGGGATGGATATGAAACAATTCAAGCATGATTTATTTTTCTAAAGAAACATATAGCAGAATAGATCATACTATTAATGAATTGGCTAAACGAGGGCTTTTTGCTACTCCTACGGTGATTATTAATAATCGGCTGGTGTATATGACTAACTCTTTTGAAGAGCTTTCCAGACTTTTGGATAATGAATTGAATTAACTATAGGTAACCTTTAACCTTTTAAAACGATGAAAAAAGAGAATGTTTCTTTCTTATTTATTATTATTTCCTGTTTGCTTACAGCCTGCGAAGAACCTTATACAATAAGCTCGTCTATACCGATTGATGCGATGGTATTTGATGGAGTAATAACAACCGAACATCCTCCGTATTTTTTTCATCTGACAAAACCTTCTAATAGTTGGGAAAAACTTCAGTACGAAGGCATCAATGACGCAACGATTGTGATAACCGATTTTACAGCTGGTATAATTGATACATTGGCTGTGAGTATTCTTGACGAATATGGCGATTGCCCTTATTACGATTACTATGCAAAACAGAAGAAAATAGAAAAACTTCATGGACGTTATGACGGAATGTCAGATGGAATTTATGTGACTACTAAGATATATGGCGTTGAAGGGCATGAGTATGCTTTGGATATTTCTTATCGAGGTAAACACTATACGGCTCAGGAGAAAATGATTCCCAAAACAAAAATAACTTCTATCAAAACGAAGGAGATTACGTTTATTGATTCTGATTTTGGAACCCGACAGGTGCCTCTTATCAGCTTTATTAACCGTCCGGATGAGGATAATTATTATTTGGTACTTATCCGGAATTATTCGACGAAGGCATTTCGTCTTGCTTCTTTATATTCTTTATTTGATTTTGGTTCTTCTGCAGCAGGGTGGCCGTATTCAATTCTTAGTGATGAGCACCTTGAAGAGAATGTAACAGATTATCTGGTTAGTGCGGGAGAGGCTTTTGATTTGAGAGAACCGGGACTTGAATATCCTTTTTTAGGTGATTCAGTTTGGGTATGTATGCAGTCTATTTCTAAAAACTGCTACGATTCGTATGACGCTATGATTAAACAAATACGTTCGGATGGTGGAGCCTTTTCTCCCCGGCCGACAAGTGTAAAGGGGAATATTAGCGGAGGGGTGTATGGACTATTCAGAGTCAGTGCTTTTTCAGAAGCATATTCTTTGCTGGAAAGACAATGAATTATAAACTATTAAAGAAACTGAACGGATGAAACTAAAGTTAGTTATACTTTTTATTCTGATTAGTCAGTTGGATGCTGTAGCTCAAAAAGTAACAATACAGGGACGCATTACGGATGCTAAAACCGGAGAAATTTTGTCTGATGTTAATATTATTGATAAAAAGTCTGGTAAGGGGGTGGTTTCCAATCCTTATGGAGTATATTCTATTGATGCTGAAAAAGGGAAATGTGTATTACAATATTCTTTATTGGGTTATATAACGAGATTTGATACTCTGAATATTGTAACAAACCGTAATATAAATATTGAATTAAATCCGGATGTGTATTTGCTTCAAAGCGTTGAGGTAACTGCTTCCCGCAAACATAGTGGACAGATGAATTTGACTCAAAAGGACATTCAGGTATTACCAATGATAGGCAGTGAACCTGATTTGATTAAAAGTTTGCAATATTTGCCGGGAGTTGTCAGTGGTAACGACGGAACAAACAATATTTCAATACGGGGAAATAATCAATGGGGAAATCTTGTCTTGTTGGATGAGGCAACTGTTTATAATCCTAATCATGCTCTTTCCTTTTTCTCAGTTTTCAATAATGATGCTATTCAAAAAGTTGATTTATATAAATCTTATTTTCCTTTAAGGTATGGAGGGCGTAATTCTTCTATTATTGATGTACGAATGCGGGAAGGAAATAACCGGGAGAGAAAAATCAGTGGCACTTTAGGAGTTATTGCTTCTAAATTAATGATTGAAGGGCCAATAAAGAAAGAGAAAACCTCTTATCTTGTATCTGGAAGGGTAGCTTACCCTGGAATGATTGTTGGTATGTTTGAACAATTGTCAGGTACTAAGATGACTTTTTATGATGTAAATGCTAAAATAAACTCAATTATAGATGATAAGAACAGGATTTTCTTTTCTGTTTATAATGGAGGGGACTATACTCTATTTAATAAGTTAGTCAGAAGTTACGCCATGAATTGGGGAAATACGACTGCTACATTAAGGTGGAACCGTATTATTAATGAGAAGCTTTCGGCTAATTCGAGTGCTGTTTTCAGCAATTATTATTATAGCTACAAATCTTTGGCTGACGGGCTTAAGTATCGTTGGAAGTCAAATATGCAGTCTTATCAGGCAAAATCTGATTTTGATTATGTGATGTCGAATGAGTTACAAATAAAAGCAGGTTTTTCTTTAAACGGCTTTGTGACAATGCCGGGTAGCATTACTCATTGGGGGGACTTTTCGAATGTGATTCCATATAAGATGGAAAAGCGCTATATGTTCGATATTGCGGCCTATGGGGAAACCTCTTATCGATTTCTGTCTGACTTCCAGTTAAATGTGGGTATACGTTTGAGTGCTTTATATACACCGGCAATTAATCAGTTTAAATCGAAAGTCTTTTTATTGCCCGAGCCTCGTGTTGAATTAGTTTATAATATGAATAATAATAATCGTTTATATACTTCTTATACTCGTGCTTATCAAAGTTTACATATGCTTTCGAACGCTTCGGTGGGATTGCCTTCGGATATGTGGGTGCCTGCCAATTCAAGATTGAAACCTTCGGTTATGAATCAGGTGACATTGGGATATGGAATGGACTTATTAAGCCGTTCATATACGTTTTCGTTGGAAGGATATTATAGAAAAACGAATCATATTGTAGATTATATGGACAATGCTGATATTTTCTTAAATAACAAGCTTGAAGATCAGATAGAAACAGGCTATTCACAAGCTTATGGAGTAGAATTCTATTTCTCTAAAAATAAGGGTCCTTTGACCGGTTGGTTGAGTTATACGTTATCCCGGGCACGAAATTATCTGAAAGGTATTAAGGATACTGAATACCCTCCTGTATATGACCGACCTCATAATCTGAAGATTTTTGTTAACTATAGAGCTGGAAAGAAGTGGTCTTTTGCTTCTACTTTTTCTTATTGCTCAGGAATAAATCTAACCTTGCCTATTGGACAATATTTCTTTCAGGGGATTCCTTTTTCTATTTATTCTTCACGAAATGGTTATCGGGCACCGGCTTTTCATCAATTAGATGTTTCGGTAACGAAGGAATTTAGAAAAAGTAGTTTAGTGTTCTCGCTTACTAATGTATATAACCGTAAAAATGTGTTTTCTATTTATTCGGGGCGGGATAGATATAATATTTCAGGCCCTAATATTAATAAGATGTATCTATATGGCATGGTCCCGTCTATTTCTTATAACTTTAAGTTTTAGCATTTCAGCACCAATCTGCCTGTTTTTTCCTTAAGTTTTGGTACTTTTGCAGCGCAATGAACTAAATTCTGCAAAAAGAACATGAATCAGATAAAATCCGTATGCGTATATAGTGCTTCGAGCACAAAAATAGACCCGGTTTATTTTGATGCTGCCGCTTGTTTGGGCAAGCTGTTGGCTGAGAAACAGATACGCTTGATTAATGGCGCGGGAAACCTCGGGCTGATGCGTGCTGTGGCAGATGCCGTTTTGCAGAATGAAGGCGAAGTGACGGGAGTAATTCCTCAGTTTATGGTAGAACAGGGATGGCACCACAAGGGGCTTACCAAGCTGGTCGAAGTGGAGAGCATGCACGAACGCAAGCAACTGATGGCTGACATGAGCGATGCTGTTATCGCGTTGCCGGGTGGATGCGGAACGCTGGAAGAACTGCTCGAAATTATTACCTGGAAACAGTTGGGACTGTACCTGAACCCGATTGTTGTGTTGAATATTAATCGTTTTTTCGATCCTCTGCTTGAAATGCTTGAGAGGGCTATTGACGAAAATTTTATGCGTCGCCAGCACGGAGATATATGGCATGTTGCAAATACTCCTGAAGAAGCCGTAGGGCTGATACATTCCATTCCTGTATGGGACTCATCTATTCGTAAGTTTGCTGCAATATGATTCTGAGTGACGGACTATATACGATGTTTTATGCAGATACTTTGCGGGAAGTGCTCCCCAAGGTAGGACTGCGTTGCGACACCGATTCGGTAGCTAAAGCTGACACTTTGCCCGTCTTTTACAAAGAACAGTTCGTCTCAGCAGATACTACTGCACTGACAAGATATTATCCCCGTTCCGAATTTGCTTCGGGCATTGAAGGGGAGCCTCTACCCTACTCTCCCCGTACGGATGACGGGCTGGCTATGGTTCTTTTGGGTTGTTTTTTCGTGTCGTCCTATGTACTTGCACGAAGTAAAAAGTTCCTTTCGCAGCAAGTAAAGGATTTTATGATTGCCCGCAACCGTACCAGTATATTTACTATCTCTACAGGGGCCGACATGCGCTATTTGCTTTTACTTATCGTTCAGACTTGTGTGCTGGGCGGCGTTTGTCTATTCAACTATTTCAATGATATACGCCCCACGCTGATGGAGCAGGTTTCTCCTCATCTGCTACTCGGGGCTTATGTAGCAGTCTGTTTGCTCTATCTGCTGATGAAGTGGATGTTGTACTCCTTTCTCGGTTGGGTATTTTTTGACAAAAATAAAACGGATGTCTGGCTTGAGTCTTATTCTACCTTGATTTATTATCTTGGATTCTCGCTTTTTCCCTTCGTTTTATTCCTTGTTTATTTCGATTTGAACGCCACATTATTAGTGTCAATTGGTCTCTCTTTACTTATTTTGACTAAAATATTGATGTTTTATAAGTGGATAAAGCTTTTTTCTTGCAATATTTATGGGGTATTGCTTTTAATTTTGTACTTTTGTGCCCTTGAAATTGTACCTTGTCTAATAGTATATTTGGGTATGATTCAGCTAAATAATGTTTTAATAATAAAGTTTTAGGACGTTGAAAATTAAAAAAGTACTTGTATCGCAGCCGAAACCAACTTCGGAGAAATCCCCCTATTATGACATTGCTGAAAAGTATGGGGTAAAAATAGATTTCCGCCCCTTCATTAAAGTGGAGAGCGTTTCTGCGAAGGAGTTTAGACAACAGAAAGTGTCTGTCTTAGACCATACAGCTGTTATATTCACATCGCGCCATGCGATTGATCATTTCTTTCATCTTTGTACGGAACTTCGTGTTACGATTCCCGAAACGATGAAATATTTCTGTGTAACTGAGACTGTTGCACTTTATATTCAGAAGTATGTTCAGTATCGGAAGCGTAAAATCTTCTTTGGCGCTACCGGTAAAATCGAAGATTTGATTCCGTCTATTGTAAAGCACAAAACGGAGAAATATCTGGTGCCGATGTCGGATGTTCACAACGATGATGTGAAGAAGCTTTTGGATAAAAATAATATTCAGCACACTGAGGTAGTGATGTACCGCACGGTGAGCAACGATTTTGCTGACGGTGAAACGTTTGATTACGATATGTTGGTATTCTTTAGCCCGGCAGGCGTATCTTCGTTGAAGAAGAACTTCCCGGATTTTGCTCAGAATGACATTAAAATCGGAACATTCGGTTCGACCACTGCACAGGCTGTGCGTGATGCCGGACTTCGTCTGGACCTGGAAGCACCTAACGTGAAGGCTCCTTCGATGACAGCAGCTCTTGACTTGTTTATAAAAGAAAACAATAAGGGAAAGTAAATAATAACGGTGAACGATTAACGGTGAACGATAAAAACTATGCAGATTTATGGCGTAGCTAATTTATTCACCGTTAATCGTTCACCGTTTACCGTTAATATATGGGCAATACACTCTGCAAAGCCGAAAGGCTGAATAGTAAAATCCTGATTGAGAAGATGTTTGCAGGCGGCTCCAAGTCGTTTTCCATCTTCCCGCTGAGGGTTGTGTATATGCCTTTGGAAGAGCAAGCCGCTGTTCCGGTATCTATACTAATCAGCGTTCCGAAGAAACGCTTTAAACGGGCAGTAAAGCGTAACCGGGTGAAACGTCAGATACGTGAAGCCTATCGTGTGTATAAACATGCACTTTCGGAGATTCTCACAGAAAAGCAACAATCCATGTGCATTGCTTTCATTTACCTTTCAGACCAGCTGACACCTTCGGCTGAGATAGGAGAGAAGGTGAAAACCTTACTGGCTCGCATTGCCGAGAAATCGGTATGAAACGTTTTCTGTCCTACATACTGTTGCTCCCTATTTATTTCTATCGGGCATGTATTTCGCCTTTGACGCCTCCTTCATGCCGTTTTACTCCTTCCTGTTCGCAGTATGCCATTGAAGCGATTAAGAAATACGGCCCCTTTAAAGGACTTTATTTGGCTATTCGGAGAATCCTGCGTTGCCATCCGTGGGGGGGCTCCGGTTACGACCCCGTTCCCTGACGCTATGGATATACTTGATATACATACTCATCACAGGTCGGTAAAGCCTTTGCAGGCTATTCAGAACTGTTTTCCCGAAGACTTTTCTCTTCAGGCAGAAGGCTATTATTCGGTAGGGCTACATCCGTGGTATCTTTATCCGGAGAATTTAGAAGGTCAATGGGAACAGTTGTTGACAGCTGTCCGCCATCCACAGGTGTTGGCTATTGGTGAAGCAGGGCTTGATAAGCTGGCTGATGCTCCTTTTGCTTTGCAGTGTGAAGTGTTTGAAAAACAGATACTTCTTGCAGATAGCTTGGGGCTTCCTTTGATGATTCATGCAGTGCGTGCAATGGATGAGGTGATTGCCCTGAAAAAGAAATATAAGCCTCTCAATACCTGGATTGTCCATGGCTTCCGGGGTAAGAAAGAACAAGCCCTGCAATATGTTCGGCAAGGCATTTGTCTGTCCTTTGGCGAGCATTATAAGGAAGAGGCATTGTGTGCAGTTCCGTTGGATAGACTATTCCTGGAAACGGATGAAAGCATGGTGGACATTCATTTGTTATACGACCGGGCTGCCCATGTGTTAGGAATGACTGTAGAGGAACTTACCGGGCAAGTGCAACAGAATATCAGTGCTGCGTTTTTTCACCACAGAGTCACACAGAGTTTCACAGAGAAATGAAAGAAGATAATTTTTAGACAGAAGTACATAAGAACAAAATTTTCTTTATGTCCTTTTGTCTTTATGGCTAAAAATAAGATCTGTGTAATCTGTTAATCTGTGATGAATCCTTGTCAACTCGTTAACTTCTGACCTCGTCAACTTCTTTATCAGTTCTTTTTGTTGCTTGTTCCGATAAAGTGTCGTATTTTTGCTGCAATTAAACTTTAAAACTTATTATCATTCGATGAATTTTGTAGAAGAACTAAGATGGCGTGGAATGGTGCATGATATGATGCCCGGCACGGAAGAGTTATTGGCAAAAGAACAGGTTACGGCTTATATCGGTTTTGACCCGACAGCAGATTCATTACACATTGGACATTTGTGTAGCGTAATGATCTTACGTCATTTCCAGCGTTGTGGACACAAACCATTGGCTCTTATCGGTGGTGCTACAGGTATGATTGGTGATCCGTCAGGTAAGTCGGCTGAGCGTAATTTGCTCAATGAGGAGACGTTGCAACGTAATATGGATGGCATGAAGCGCCAGTTGGCTAAATTCCTGGACTTTGACTCGGATGCACCGAACAAGGCTGAATTAGTGAACAATTACGACTGGATGAAGAACTTCACTTTCCTTGATTTTGCCCGTGAAGTAGGTAAGCACATCACTGTGAACTACATGATGGCAAAAGATTCTGTAAAAAAGCGTCTGAACGGTGAAGCCCGTGACGGTCTGTCGTTTACGGAATTTACCTATCAGCTGTTGCAGGGTTACGACTTCCTTCACCTCTACGAAAGCAAAGGATGTAAGTTGCAGATGGGTGGTTCTGACCAATGGGGAAACATCACTACAGGTACGGAGTTGATTCGCCGCACAAACGGGGGAGAGGCTTTTGCCTTAACAAGCCCGCTGATTACGAAAGCTGATGGCGGTAAGTTCGGTAAAACCGAATCAGGTAATATCTGGCTCGATCCTCGTTATACATCTCCTTATAAGTTCTATCAGTTCTGGCTGAACGTGAGTGATGCCGATGCAGAACGTTACATCAAGATATTTACTTCACTCGATAAAGCAGAAATCGATGGCTTGATAGCTGAGCATACGGAGGCTCCGCACTTGCGTGTGCTTCAGAAACGTCTGGCTAAGGAAATCACCGTTATGGTTCACTCGGAAGAGGACTATAATGCGGCTGTAGACGCTTCGACCATCTTGTTTGGTAATGCAACATCCGAAGCACTGAAAAAGCTGGATGAAGACACGCTTTTGGCTGTTTTCGAGGGTGTTCCTCAGTTTGAAGTATCGCGTGATGCTTTGGCAGCGGGTGTAAAAGCAGTCGACTTGTTTGTGGACAATGCTGCTGTATTTGCGTCTAAAGGAGAAATGCGCAAGCTTGTTCAGGGTGGTGGCGTTTCTTTGAATAAGGAAAAACTGGCAGAGTTCGATCAGGTGATTACTACTGCCGACTTGCTGGATGAAAAGTATTTGCTGGTTCAGCGTGGTAAGAAAAACTATTATTTGATTATCGCGAAATAAAGCCTTACCCCCGGCCCCTCTCCGAAAGAGAGGGAAGGAGGAGTAGCACTACAATATATAATGAAGGCTGGCTCAGATTAGAAACGAATCTAATCTGAGCCAGCCTTTTTAGTTATCACTTCCTTTTAAGGAATTATTGTTTTTCTCCCTCTCTTTTAGAGAGGGTCGGGGTGAGGCTTCTCAGCAACTCGTCCACTGCTGTTTTCAGCTGCGTATCTTCGCCTGCTACAATCGTTTCAGGAGCGTTGGCAACCTTGATGTCCGGTTTCCAACTGCGTATTTTCCAGATAACTTCCGTCCGGCAAACGGTAACCTATCACGGGAATACCGAATACCAATGTAGGGTCTTGCAAGCGTTCCCAGGACACGCTGGTCATGGTGCCCGGAACAGGCATACCCACCAACTTGCCTAACTTCTGATGGCTATATACCCAAGGAGTGCCGTGAGCGTTGGAGTAGTTGGCTTCGCATGTCAACATGATAGAAGGCTTGTTCCAGCGGCGGCTCGGCATGTCGCATGCTTCGCGTCCGCGTACCACCTGTGTGAAGTATTTCTTTCCGCTGAACAGCACCTCGATATCTTCGTGAAGACGTCCTCCGCCATTGAAACGGGTGTCTATGACGATGCCTTCGCGGTCATTGTATTTACCCAGAATATCAGAGTAGATGGAACGGAAGCTGTCGTCGCCCATCGAACGGATGTGTACATATCCTAAGCGTCCGTTAGACCACTTGTCTACATCTGCGGCACGTTGTTTTACCCAACGGTTGTACAGCAGATTGCTGAACGATCCGTTGCTGATAGGTACTGTTACTTCTTCCCAACGTTCGCCGCTTTGCGGGTTGTAGAGCGATACGAGGACTTTCTTTCCTGCTTTCCGGGCAAGTAAGGTGAAGTAATCAGCTTCCGGTGTAATCTCCTGACCGTCGATTTTCTCGATGATGTGTCCTGCTTTCACTTTAGAGCGTGCCTGGTCGAAAGGACTCTTTTCTACTATTTCCGCAATGCGAACACCTTTGCCGGTATAGTCCCAGTCGAACAAGACACCCAGGCTGGCCGTAGCATCGCTTTTCAGGCTGGGGGAGAAGCGTCCTCCGGTATGCGATACATTTAGTTCGCCCAGCCATTCGCTCAGCAGTTCAGCAAAGTCGTAGTTATTGTTGATATGCGGAAGGAATTTGCGATAGGCTGCCGTCATAGCATCCCAGTCCACACCGTGCATGTTGGTGTTGTAGAAACGCTTCTGCTGTTGCTTGTAAACATGGTCAAACATGTAGGAACGTTCGTCGGCAAGGTTCATTTTCATTTCTGCCTTGTAGCTTACAGGAGTCAGCTTATCGCTGCCCATATCCATCTTTTGCATACTGTTTCCACCCAACACGAAGATGTTTTTACCCTCTTTGTCCATTTCCATGGAAGCCCATCCGGCATTCATCTTGTGCAGCAACTTGGTCTCTTTCTTCCGCAAATCCATTTTCCACATATCAAATCCGTCTTCAAAAGCCGAGAGGTAGTAAAGGCTTTCTCCGTCTTTGGAGATGATGGCATCGCCCAAATCCGAAGAGTTTGGCGTGAGGCGTACAATGCGGTCTTCAATGTTCTTCAACTCAACCACGATATTTTTCGGAGCTTCCTCTTTTTTGTCTTTGCTATCAGCCTTATCCCCTTTCTTTTTATCCTTTTTCTTATCAGTGGTTACCTTTTCCTTGGCTTTTTCCTGTTCTGCTTCCAGTTCCTTTTGCAGCTCATAATCTTCTTTGCTCAAGCGGAATTTGTCATAAGCATCTTCATTGAGGAACACCAGCATAACGTCATTCTGCGAGCCCCATGATGCGTGCGCACGCATGCCGTATCGCTCAGTACCGAACAGGATGGCATTGCCGTCCAATACCCATCGCGGCGAACCGCTTGCGTAGCCGCTATTTGTCAGGTTGATAATCTCGCCGCCCTGTGCGCTGACTAATCCTATATCCGAATAGGGGTCGTGCTTGTTGCCTGTAAATTCGAGTGTAAACCATTTGCCGTCCGGTGACCATTTGTAGTCGAAGCCTCCACCGGTGCTGTACCATGTTGAGCCGTCCGTCACCTGGCAGACTTTCTTCGTTTCCATATTGACCACCATCAGGCGGTTGCGGTCTTCAATAAATGCCAGTTCCTTGCCGTCCGGCGAGAACTGCGGATATGCACGTTCAACAGTGGTCGACGGCAATAATATTTCTTCTTCGATGGTGGTAGCATTAGGAAAATTAGCTTCCTCTTTGCGGCTATTTTGGCAAGATAAAGTTGCCAATTGCCATCCGTTCGCTGGCATACGCCAGTGTACGATTATCCGGTGCAAACGAGAGTCCCGCTTCCCGGGCGGCAGTATGTGTAACCTGCTTGGTGGTAGCATAATCCGTGGAAGTGACAAACACTTCGCCCCGAACGATAAAGGCGATCTGCTTGCCGTCCGGTGATGCGGTTGCCGAGGTTGCCCCACTGTTGAAGCTTAGGTTGGCAATCTTATCGTTATCGTCACGAACGATGTCGATATTCACTTTCCGGGGAGTGCCGGTAGCCGTTTGCGTATATATCTCACCGTCGTAAGCGTAGCAGAGTGTGCCGTCGCTGCCAGTCGAAAGGAAGCGTACAGGGTGTGTCCCGAAGGATGTTACTGCTTTGACTTCCTGCGGGCGGTTAAGCGGGAAGGCATATACATTGAACGTTCCTCCGTCTCTTTCACTAAGGAAGTAGACGGTTTGTCCGTCCGGGGCGAGTGCCGGGTTACGGTCTTCACCTGCATGGTTAGTCAGGTTGGTATGCTTCCCTGTCTTGGTGTCGTACATCCAAACGTCACGTGTGATAGAAGAAGTGTGATGCTTCCGCCATTCGTCTTCAAACCCTTTGCGGTCCTGATAAAGGAAGTAGTCACCCGTCTTTCCATAGGCAACAGCCTCGGCGGGAGTGCCTAATACAAGCTCTGTCCGTCCGCCCGTTACAGGCACTTTATATAGTTCCGTCATGGCAGCGGTAGGGAAGAGGGCACTCTGTGCAGGGTCCTGGATAGAAGCTGAGAAAAGCACCTGTTTACCGTCCGGGGTGAAGGCAGAAGGTAATTCCGCTGCCGAGTTGGTTGTTAATCTTTTTGCGGTTCCGCCCGTTGCAGGCATTACGAACAGGTCGAAGTTGCCGTTACGGTCGCTGGCAAAAGCGATTTGTTTGCCGTCCGGCGACCAAACGGGCGTACACTCGTACGAAGCCTGTGTGGTGAGTTGTGTAGCTGTGCCGCCTGTTGCGGGCACTTTGTAAATGTCGCCTTTATAGCAGAACGCAATTTCCTTCCCATCGGGGGAAATGCGTACGTCGCGCATCCATAGGGGCGAAGCTGCATAACTGCTAAGTGCTGTGAAACTCAATGCAATACATACAAGAATCTTTTTCATACATTTAAATTTGGTTATTATCTTTCACTTGATTCATAGATTGCAAAGGTAGTAAATTGCCTAACTGCCTGTATCATTCATACAAAAAAGTACGAAAATATTTGGATAATAACTCACATGCGCTTATCTTTGCACCGCTTTTTAATCGAAAGCACCCCGAGTTTGTCCCATGGTGTAATGGTAGCACAACAGTTTTTGGTTCTGTTTGTCGAAGTTCGAATCTTCGTGGGACAACGAAAAGAAGAAGCTCTGAAAGAATATCTTTCGGGGCTTTTTTTATAATCGGGCATTTCACTTTTATTATTTGGGAAACTTTCCCTATATTTGTGCTGTAATGCTCCGGTGGGAGCCTTTTAATAAGAATAGGTCTGTACTTGCAGAAAGCGGCAATTTTCTGAATAAGACGAAAGAAATCAGACTAAACGTATTTCAATCATATCGTGTTTGTTAAAAACCTGATATGCGTGTCCGTTTAGTATATATACTTCTTTTGTCGGGTTGTATTGCCGCACCTTCTGCAAGAGTATATTGACGACGGACACGCTTCATTATAAACTACTGATAAACAAGCATATGATAGACAATGTTCATGGCCTTTTCGGCTTTTCACGCAAGGGGAGTTACGTGGTAGTAACTGTTACCGTTCTTACACTACTTGGGATAATTGCAGCCCAATGGCTCGTTATCCGCAATCAAAGCGCATTTATTGAGACTCGTTTGAAGCAACTCGATAAAGAAGCGTCGACTATTGACTTTAAGGATTATATGAACGCCAAAGATAATTTTCTTGAAGACAAACCAGTGATAGAGAACCGATGAATAGATTCATCGGACCCCGGGTCGTTGTATTCTCCTATAAGCGGCAATATAGTGAGATTTACGGCGGCCCTTTTTTATTGATATAATTCATCCTTCTTTATTCTCATTTGGTTGCATTTATTCATTACTTAACTGATTATCTTCCTATAATTAAGCCTTTCCCATAAGAAGATTAAAGTCTTCGTTAGTAAAATCTTGTGGTTGCGTTATAGTGTGACCATTGTCCCCTTATAAGGGGATGATAGTCCTGTTACTGCGTGACAATGGTCACGCTATAAGGGGACAAGTTAAATTATATGAGAATAATGTTTAATCTTCCTAAGAAAAGCGGTTAATCATTAAAAGGAAAATGCTTACTTTGTGGGTGAAAACACGAGGAAGATATCTGCTTCCTTTGCTTCCGAAGAAATAAATACTCCTAATAAGAGCGTCGTATTGCAAGAAAATGCCTACTTTTGTCCCTTGTCAAGGTGACCTTTGTGTGCTTTGGCATACATAAGAAAGCGTTTTTGCTTTGTTCTAAAACTGAAAATTCGCCAAATTTTTATCCTAGAGAACAGAGACAATATGACGCTCATTCTGTTTTTGTATGTGTACTTACAGCCATTGCTGTATCCACATATCAAATGGCGTGGGAGTATTGTTTCTTCGTTCATTCTAGGAAGGGCGTTTGGCGATGCCTCAGTTTTGATGAACTGCAGACAAGTCTCACGCCTTTCTTGTATACATACAAAATAGAAAAACTACTGCTGAATTAGGGGACTTACAGGCATCTTTAAAGAAAGATGTTTTTATGAAGAATGAATTTACTTCATTGAACCGGGAGATGATTATGAAATCATTGGACTGGGCGTACGACAAAGCTGTCAATGGTGTGTCTGGATTGGACTCCGCACAAGAGATGGCAAACAATTATCTGCAAAAAGAGGGAACGCTGACCGAGAAAGCGAACTCCCTTATCCGGTGGCAAAACACGAAAGCCGGAACCAGCGGGTTCCTTACAGGCTTGGGTGGACTACTGACTATACCGGTGATGCTTCCGGCGAATATAGCAAGTGTACTTTATGTTCAGGTTCGTATGATTGCTGCTATTGCTATCATGGGAGGATATGATGTGCGGGATGACAGGGTGAAGACGCTGATTTACTCCTGCCTTGTAGCCAATTCGGCTGCCAAGGTAGCAAAGGACTTCGGCATCGCGCTTGGCAGTAAACTCGCTATGCAAGGCATAAATAAAATATCCGGCGAAGTGGTGAAGAAAATCAATCAAGCAATAGGTACCAGATTGATTACTAAGTTTGGACAGAAAGGCCTTATTAATCTGGGCAAGATGATTCCGCTCGTGGGGGGAGTTATTAATGCTGCGTTTGATGTCGTTGCAACCAATACGATAGGCAATGTGGCGAGGGATATATTTATTAATAAAGAATGAATATGAAAAATATAGGATTTATTGTGTTGATTATTTTGTCATTATTAAGTTGTGCTAGAAATTATCCTAAAGAATTAGAAAAACTTGAGGAAGAATATAAAAAAGAGGGCAAGCATATAGTAGCTATTTCTCATTCTAAACACTTCATTATTTATCAAGATAGTAATGCTTTTTGGATGAATAATCTGGATGAACCTGTTAGGAAAATACTGTCAGCAGATAAAAAGATGGTTGAAGTAGAGTATTATCTGAGATTTAATGAAGATATTCACCCAGAGATTGAAAAAAATTGTTACGAGACAAAATTGGATAAAGGATTTTTTCAGGCAAGTGATATGCCTCAAGACGAAAGTGGATATGTTTATCCATATAACAAAGAGGAGATACGACTATTAAATGATGATGCAATCTCTTTTGTTTATCGGTACATAGATGATAGTCGTGGAGGACTTCTTAAACGTGTGAGTAATTATGTATACTATTTGTCTATTCCAGACACTCTATTTTATTCACGTATAACGCCATTTATCTCTCCTGATGGATTTCGTAAAGATAAAGTTTCACTGTATGCTAGTTATTTGTTTGACGATAATTTTTCTTATCAGGCTAATCACGGTTTGTGGTTAGGTGACCTTTTTAATTGGGTTATTACTTTAGACGCTAAAGGGGAAGTGATAGGTACGGATAACCAAATTAGTTATGAGAATGAGCATTATAGTAAAAATTTGGTTTTTAATCTGTCGAATTTTTCCTCGAAAGAGCGTGCGCAATCCGTTTTAAAAATAATTGATGATACTTTAGTGGCTTGTGAACGACGAGAAGCAGAGATAGAAAGAAAAATAGAGATAGAGAGAATTATAAAAGAGAGTATTTCAATTGAGAAGTTGAGTAAGGCGTATACAAACAGTGTTAAAGCTAATCGAGACTATAAGGGAAAAACTTTTAGTGTGACGTGTGAATTAGAATCAATGAAACAAGCAAATGGTTTTTTTGATAAGGATGGCTATAACTATAAAGTACAAAGTTATGCAACTGAGGCATTTGGTGAATGGTGGTCTGGCTATGATATACTGGGATATACGAATGATGCAAATTTTGTAGAATTGTCTTATCCTCATAAAGTGGTAATGAAAGTAACTTTAGTATCAGGAAGTTGTAAGCGCTTTGAGTTTAAAGACTGCGAATTGTTAGTATGGTAATTATAAAATAAAAAAAATGAATAATATGAACTTTTTATTTATGTTGTTACAAGCACCTGCTGTGGAAACGGCTTTTGATGGAGGTATATTGGCAATATTGCTATTTATTGTATTTCTTATTTTTATTTTTTGTTTTAAAAAGGGAGCTCCTATTGGACAGAAAATTTTAGGGGGAGCTCTTTTGGGATGGCTAATAGCATTTGTTTTGATTTGTGTAATTTTTGGAGGATTTCCTGGAAGTTTTTCAGATCTTCAAATTTCTTTATTTCTTTCATTAGCTCCTGGGACTATTATTGGGGTGATTGTGGCTTATATTGTTAATAAGTTTTCAAAAACCGATCGTTCTGTAGATAATCAAGTAATGGTAGAAGATCGTTTGATGAAGTTGAAAACTTTATTTGATCAGGGAATTTTATCTCAAGAAGAGTTTGAAGCGCAGAAAAGGAAAATATTAGAGAGTGACAAATTGAAAGAAGAGTAATATGGTGAGAATGCCTGAGATAAAAAAGCTATTGTCTACTCCACTTCGGTGGACCATGTAAATGAGCGAATATTTGTTTATACTATGCCTGGTATGGAATGTCTATTCAATTTATTACGTGATGGAAATATCACTATATCAGTGCGAAATAGGACAGGATTAGGAGCTGAGCATCTGTATCTGTTCCAATGCATTTCAGAAAGGCTATGATGTTACTTAGGGATTAATTATATAAAGAATAAATTTATGAAAAAGATAGGTGTCATTCTTTTTTTATTGACATTAGTGCTTGTTTCTTATGCTCAAAATGTTTCACAAGAGGTTGTAGATAAGGCATATTTAGAGGAAGATGTTGCTCTAATGATAAAATATAGTAATGATTATCCTGAACAAAGGATAAAAATAGCAGATTATTTGTTTACTGGCGTTGACTATAAAAACTATACTTATGAACAAGTACTTGCTTTTTGTGATTTAGCAGCTAATAATCCATCTTTAGTGTTGGAATTTGGGCAGATAAAGAGTGAAAAAGAGATTGAGATTTTATCATCTCTTTCTCAATTAACTGTAGAACAGTTAGTTGATTATGTGAAGCGGTTTGATAAAAGAGAAGAAATTGTAAATAGATATTTGTGTTCTGTTCTACAACCACATTTGAATACTTTGTCTTATTTGGAACTCTCTTACTTGGAAAGAAAATCCAATTTTTCTTTTGCTCAGGAGATAAAGGAGAAAAAGAGTGGCAAAAGAGGCGAAATTAAATCAATTCTGCAAAATGAATTAGATGCCTATTGTCAGACTGAAGAACAGCAGATTGATAAACTGATTTATATGTTGAAGTATCGTTCGTATACTTATTTACATTCCACTTTTAGAAAGATAGCTGAAAGTTACTCTAAGGCTGAAGTTCCTGAATATCCCGAGGATATGGTTCGTCAGATAAACTCTATTATAAATAGTAATTTCAAACTTTCTGATGTGAATAAGTTGGTGCAGCAGGTGAGTACGAACTATTGTAAGGCAATAAATCGCAGCCGTGCTTTGTATCTACACCAAGTAGGATGTGTTGGAAACAGTGAATGGAGCTTGAATGTATCTGCTTTTCATCCCTTTAGTTATACGGCAAATACGAACTGTTTTAATGAAATTTATCGTTTGAGGAATGAACTAATAGAGACAAAGCAAACTTCTTCTACAGTTTCTAATGTGGTTGGCTTGTTTACGGGCTGGGCAGGTGTTGGCAGAGCTTTGTATGATTATGGAGCTGTGTCGGAGGAAGCTGATAAAGAAGTGAAACTTCGGGGCGATTATTTAGTAGCTGTTTTATCTTCAATAGAAGGGACTATAGAAAAGGAGATTGATAAAATGGAAGTTATGGTAAGGTATGATTATAAAAAGAGTCAAAAAATATTTAAGAGTTATGTTAATGCTGAATTTTAAGCGAATATTGCTTTGTTGCTTTTTTCTGCAAGCTATTACCTTTTGTGCCAAAGGGCAATGGTCTGGGGTAATTGAATGGCTTGTGGATGCCGGTGCTGATGTGGATCGTAAACATACATTGAGGAAGTTAGCGAATGCAGAGTTTGATTCTGTGAGATTCAATAAGCTAATTGCTGATGCTTATTCTCAAGGTATTATTAAGAAATATGGAGATGAAAATCTTTATTTGTCACTTGAAAGTGCTTTAAGGCTAAAAACCAATTCTTTTTTGAATAGTACAAACAATGTACAATTGGGAGAATTTGGCAATAAGGCTATTGGCAAAATTTCTTCTCAGTATATTGAAGAGCTGGACTCTTGCCAAAAATATGTCTCATTGGAGGGAGAGGTGGATTTTGATTTGTT
The DNA here is from genome assembly GCA_029233225.1 of Lepidodactylus listeri. NCBI lineage: Eukaryota > Metazoa > Chordata > Lepidosauria > Squamata > Gekkonidae > Lepidodactylus > Lepidodactylus listeri. The sequence continues at coordinate 10,625 of JARCFY010000280.1, read as the reverse complement.
ATCTATTGTTGATAATAGTAATATGAAGAATATAAAAGACACGCTACTTGCCGATATAAATGCTGACAAAAGATTGCTGTCTCTCTTTAGGCGACATCCGCGTACATTATCTGTATATCTCAACTCTGCAACAATTGCCGAACGGAGTGATTTGAAGTATCTATTATATTGGGGCGAATTAGGAGATGGGTATAGGAAATTGTTTCCGAAAAGCAATTTAGTAACTGGGAGTGATTTGAAGTTTGAATTAGATAATACTGGAGTGCGTATTCTACACAATGGAATTGCTATTGGAAATATTAAAGATAATGGCGATATTGAATGCTATACAGCAGATCTGCTAAATCTATCACCTTTTCCGGAAAAAAAATATTTGGTGAATAATGCAAGTTATACCATTGATAAGATAGGGAGAATAAAAGCTGTGAATATTAAAATAAATAAATCTTCTAAAGGTAAATCTAAAATGAAGAGTGTACTAAAAGAAAAGTCCATACTTAAAGCTAAGAGACGAAAAAATGATGAAATTGCTTTTTATATAGTTCCTAAAGATTATCAGGGAGTTACTTGTTGTATGAATGTAATTCCAACATCGAATAAAAAAATGCTTAAGGACTATCGCAAGTCTATAAAAAAGAAATTAAAGGAAACGGGATCTGTAGAGTTGAATATTAGCTTAGGATATAATCAAGCGTCTATTTACCCTGCACTGATGGAAATTGAAATGAATGATACAAGCTGGTGTATTTACTTTTAAAGACTGGTGTATCGAAAAAAGGGGAGTGTATTAGAAAAGAGCTTCTTTTATTTTTGATTTTCCTCTCGGTGGATATGTTATCCGATGAATTATGCCTCAGTGGAATTGTCATCCACTAAAAAACTCGGATTACAAATCATAGGGGACAGGATATTCAGTTGGAACGGATTAATTGAAGTCGTAGACTTTAAGAAAAAGAACAGTTCAACGAGGCTTGTGAGGGTGGGGATTTACTCCGCCCTTCTCTTTTGTCCTTTAGGGATATTCGGTAAATGAAAAGATATAAGGAATGCCCCTATTTATTGAAGATATCGAAATATTATACTTTTCCTCGTTTAGCTCCAGTTACTTCGGTCAGAAGTCCAATCTTCTCAAGTGTTGAAATCAAAGTATATGCGGTGTGTGAAAGGGGTGTTGAAAAAAGGGGCAGTGCGTCTCTACAGCCCGAATTGCTAACCGAGTTTTCGGACTGCCCTATTATTATAATATGAGTTTCTGTGCTTTATCAAGGAAAGGGTGAATGATTTCAAACCGATAATGTATTAATGCTATTCCAATTTTTCGCTCAAAATTAGAATGAGGATAGTGTCTTGGACAAATTTACCCCATAATTAGAACAGATTTGCTATTAATTGCCGTTTTCTTTTCTTATTTTTGCATCGTGTACGTAAACGATAAACGTTTGAACTGCAATAATCAGATATACATTAAAATATAGAAAGTATGAAAACAAACTATGAAATTCGTTATGCAGCGCATCCCGAAGATGCAAAAAGCTATGACACCCAAAGAATCCGTCGTGATTTCCTGATTGAGAAAGTCTTTTCGGCAAACGAAGTAAATATGGTGTATTCCATGTACGACCGTATGGTGGTAGGTGGTGCCATGCCGGTGGGAGAGGTGCTGACGCTGGAAGCCATCGATCCGCTGAAAGCTCCTTACTTCCTGACCCGTCGCGAAATGGGTATCTTCAATGTAGGAGGTCCGGGTGTGGTGAAAGCCGGTGATGCTGTGTTTGAACTTGATTATAAACAGGCTCTTTATCTGGGCTCGGGTGATCGTGAAGTGACTTTTGAAAGTCTGGACGCCGCGAAACCTGCTAAGTTCTATTTCAACTCACTGACTGCCCACCGCAACTATCCTGATAAGAAGGTGACTAAGGCGGATGCCGTAGTAGCTGAAATGGGTACGTTGGAAGGTTCTAATCACCGTAACATCAACAAAATGCTGGTTAACCAGGTGTTGCCTACCTGCCAGTTGCAGATGGGTATGACGGAACTGGCCCCGGGAAGCGTTTGGAACACCATGCCTGCCCACGTGCACAGCCGCCGTATGGAGGCTTACTTCTACTTTGAAGTACCCGAGGAACATGCTGTTTGCCACTTTATGGGCGAGGTAGACGAAACACGCCACGTGTGGATGAAAGGAGACCAGGCTGTACTTTCGCCCGAATGGTCTATCCACTCGGCAGCTGCTACCCATAACTATACTTTTATTTGGGGTATGGGGGGCGAAAACCTTGATTATGGCGATCAGGATTTCTCATTGATTACAGACTTGAAATAAGAGGCTTCACCCCCTGCCCCTCTCCAAAAGAGAGGGGAGCCAAAAAGAGATACAAAAGTAATTTTTATAAATAAAAAGTAACCTTGCCTCCCTCTCCTTGGGAGAGGGTCGGGGTGAGGCTTTAAATCATTATTATTATGGTAAACTTTTCATTAGAAGGTAAAGTGGCACTGGTAACAGGTGCATCCTATGGCATTGGTTTCGCTTTGGCTACTGCCTTTGCACAGGCAGGCGCGAAAATCGTATTCAACGATATCAAACAGGAATTGGTTGACAAAGGGCTGGCTGCTTATAAAGCAGAAGGCATCGAAGCCAAAGGGTATGTTTGCGACGTGACAAACGAAGAACAAGTAAACGCTATGGTGGCGCAGATTGAAAAAGAAGTCGGTGTAATCGATATCCTGGTAAACAACGCAGGTATCATCAAACGTATCCCAATGCACGAGATGTCTGCTGCCGAGTTCCGCCAGGTGATCGATGTCGACCTGAACGCACCCTTCATCGTATCGAAAGCCGTCATCCCTTCGATGATTAAGAAAGGTCATGGCAAGATTATCAATATCTGCTCAATGATGAGCGAGTTGGGACGCGAAACGGTTTCTGCTTATGCTGCCGCCAAGGGCGGGTTGAAGATGCTGACCCGTAATATTGCTTCGGAATATGGCGAATACAATATCCAGTGTAACGGCATCGGTCCGGGCTATATTGCTACCCCGCAGACAGCTCCATTGCGTGAGGTTCAGCCGGACGGTTCACGTCATCCGTTCGATTCATTCATCATAGCCAAGACTCCGGCTGCCCGTTGGGGTACTCCGGAGGATTTGATGGGACCGGCTGTGTTCCTGGCTTCGGATGCGTCTAACTTCGTTAATGGCCATGTGCTGTACGTAGATGGCGGTATTTTGGCTTACATCGGTAAACAACCTAAATAACGGAAGATGAAGAAGTTATTTTTTCTTATTGCAGCAGTATGCGCTTGTTTTGCCTGTACAGAGAGCAAGATTGTGACCGTGACGGTAACCAATCCTACTGATTTGCAGCGCGATGGTGAGATGGTGGAAGTTGCCATGAGCGAGGTGACAGGAAAACTAAACCTGGCAGATACAGCACAAATCATTGTTGTGGATGCTGACGGCAAGCAAGTGCCTTATCAGATTACCTATGATGAGAAGGTGATTTTTCCGGCAAATGTAGTTGCCAATGGTTCGGCTGTTTATACAATTAAGGCCGGTACTCCCGAAGCATTCGCGGTGAAGGCTTGTGGCAAGTACTATCCCGAACGTGTGGACGATGTAGCCTGGGAGAACGATCTTGTGGCATTCCGCACCTATGGCCCCGCTTTGCAGGCTTCGGGCGAACGTGCCTTTGGTTATGATATCTGGACAAAATATAACACAACCGAGCCTGTGGTAGAAGCCCGTTATGCAGGCGAGCTGAACCCTGAAACATTGGCTAAGATTGCCGAACTTCGTAAGACCGACCCTAAAGCGGCGCAGGAACTTTACCGTTCGGTTTCTTACCATGTAGACCATGGTAACGGTCTGGATTGCTACAAGGTAGGTCCTACACTGGGAGGCGGTACGGCTGCTTTGATGGTGGGAGATACCATTGTTTATCCCTATTGCTATGCTACGCAGGAGATTTTGGACAATGGTCCGTTGCGTTTCACCGTGAAGCTGGTTTATAACCCGTTGACTGTGAAGGGAGATTCTAATGTGGTTGAGACCCGTACGATTTCTTTGGATGCAAGTTCTCATCTGAATAAAACAGCTATTTCTTACAGCAATCTGTCTTCTGTGACTCCGGTAGCTGTAGGTATTGTTCTGCACGAGCCGGATGGTGCCGTGACAACGGATGCTGCCAATGGTTATATCACTTACGTCGACCCTACGGACAATGTTAACAATGACAATGGGAAGATTTTTGTTGGTGCTGCTTTCCCAGCCACAGTGAAAGAGGCTGGCACGACCTTGTTCTCTGACCGTGAAAGAGAGGAGCTTCGTGGTGGTGCGGATGGTCATGTACTGGCTGTTACCGATTACGAACCGGGCTCTGAGTTTACTTATTACTGGGGTTCGGCCTGGGATAAGGCAGATATCAAGTCGGCTGCAGACTGGGATACTTATATGGCTGGTTTCGCGCAGAAAGTGCGTAATCCGTTGACAGTAACAGTGAAATAAAACAGTTCTTTTTGTTCATTAAATAGGACCGGGGTGTGGAGAGTATTCTTCATGCTCCGGTCTTTTTGTGGAGTTTATTATGTAACTTTGGAACTGATAAAAAAGAATGATGATGAAGTCTACAGAGATTAAAGAACTTTTCCGGAAGTTTGAGGAGGCAGCTTCCGAATACGAAGGTTTAGAATGTTGGAGTGCCCGTGAATTGTATGGAATATTGGGCTATACACAGTGGAGAAACTTTGTGAATGCTATAGATAAAGCTAAGGAAGCCTGTTCTAATGCCGGTGAAAACATTGCAGACCATTTTGCTGACGTCAGCAAAATGGTTCAGATAGGTTCTGGTGCCGAAAAGCAAGTAGATGACGTGCTTTTGACACGCTATGCCTGTTACCTGATTGCACAGAATGGTGATAGCCGTAAAGAGCAGATTGCTTTTGCGCAGAATTATTTTGCTGTGCAAACCCGCAGAGCAGAATTGATAGAACAGCGTCTGCTTGAATCAGAACGAGTCAAAGCTCGTGCTAAATTGCAGGAAACAGAGAAGTTATTGTCAGGAGTGCTATATGAACGTGGCATTGACGGGCAAGGGTTTGCTATGATTCGTTCTAAAGGTGATCAGGCATTGTTTCATCTCTCTACGGCTATGCTTAAAAAGAAGATGGGCGTTCCTGCTACTCGGCCTTTGGCTGATTTCCTTCCTACTATTAGTATTAAAGCAAAGGATTTTGCTGCGGAAATGACCAGTGTTAATGTACAATCTAAAGATTTGTATGGAGAGGTACAAATAGAAAAAGAACATGTGGATAATAATCTGGCTGTACGTAAGATGATGTTAGAACGAGGGATTGTACCGGAGAATTTACCTGCAGGAGAGGACTTAAAGAAGGTAGAAAGGCGGTTGAACAGTGAAGAGAAAAGAGCATTGAAGAATAAATCGTAACTATCTCGCTTCCTTTATATTCCTCATTAATCCTGTGTATTTAGCTCTTTTTACGGCGCTTCCTTTAAAGAGAGTTCTGTATTGTTCTTCGGTCAGGTCGTGCCAGTCGGTGCGTTTCATTTGCAATAGGGCAGGAGAGGGCTTTAGTTCCGGTGTTTCGCAAGGAGTGGCAAAACGTATCCAAGGGCAAGCTTTCTGGCATTCGTCACAGCCATAAATGCGATTACCTAATTGGGGTGCAATAGAGGCCGGGATTTCGCTTTTGTTCTCTATCGTGAGGAACGAAATGCAACGACGGGCATCGAGCTTGTGTGGAGCTTCTAACGCACTTGTGGGGCATGCTTGCAGGCAACGGGTACAACTGCCACAACGGTCAGGCTGTGGAGTATCGTAATGGTCAGCCTCTATGTTCAGGAAGAGTTCTCCGAGAAAGAAAGCAGAACCGGCATGTGGAATGATGAGTTGCGTGTTTTTTCCGATCCATCCTAATCCGGTGCGCCAAGCCCAATAACGTTCCAATACAGGGGCGGTATCGCAAAATACACGTCCTTCAAGTGAAGGCGCAAGGTTATTGCGGATGTATTCAAACAAGGCAGTAAGTTTGCTGCGCATGATGTCGTGGTAATCCTTGCCGTAAGCATACCAAGCTATTTGGTATTCATTTTCAGGCAGTTTTTGGGCAGGATAATAATTGAGGGCGACGGAAATAACGCAACGAGTGCCTTCAACAAGTTGCTGTGGGTCACAACGTTTCTCAAAATAGTTCTCCATGTAACTCATGTCGGCATGGTAACCGTTAGCAAGCCAATCTTTTAATGCTTGTTTGTGTTCGTCATCCACAGGCCTGGCAGGAGCAATGCCGCAAGCAGAAAAGCCGAGACGCAGGGCTTCAAGCCTCACTTTATCGCTATCTAAAGCCTCTCCCCCCTTGCCCCCTCCCCCATAGGGAGGGGGAGTAGTTACTTCTACTTTGTTTTCCACTTTATATATATTTGGAGTGCCTTTACTCCCCCTCCCTGTGGGGGAGGAGGTAAGGGGGGAGAGGCCTAAACTCATATCCTTCCTCTTTCAGGAAATCAATGGCACGGGGCAAAGCATATTGCAGATTACCGTTGTTCCAGGACTTCAGTGAGTCGTGAAAGGTGATGATGGAGCCGTTGCGGGCATAGCGCATCACGTTGGCAAGTACCTGGGGCGGGCGCATCTTCTTACTGTAATCGCGGGTCACAAGATCCCACATGATGATTTTATAGTGACGTTTCAACACCATGTATTGAGCCCAACGCATATGTCCGTGTGGCGGGCGAAAAAGATCGGTTTGCATTACCTCGTTCGCTTTATCCGTGTTGGCAAGGTAGTTTTTCGTGAGATATTCAAATCCGCGGATATGGTTGAACGTGTGATTGCCGATGCGATGATCGCGCTCTGCCACCATTTGGTAAATGTCGGGGTGCTTGCGGATGTTATCCCCCACCATAAAGAAAGTGGCTTTTATGTTGTGCCGGTCCAGTAGTTCAAGTACCCAGGGGGTTACTTCGGGAATCGGACCATCGTCGAAAGTCAGATAAACGGCTTTCTCATTGGGATCCATCCTGAAAATAGCGTCGGGATATAGTGCACGAAAGAACCAGGGAGGTTGCTCTATAAACATATTCTTAACGATTAACGATTAACGGTGAACGATTAACGATGAAACGGTGAACGGTGAACTTATACTTGTAGCGCAGCTTGTTCATCGTTCACCGTTTATCGTTCACCGTTATTTTTTAACGCGTGTTACATACATGTTGTATAGCTTTTCCAGTAGATCGGAGTAGTGTTTTGCCAAAGGCGATTTATATTGCTCCAGTAACTTAACCTCTACATCGAGCAACCCCAGATTGTAAGCAAACTCCTGCTGGGAGATGGCTAACTGGTTGGCGTTCATGCTGAGATACCAGGTCATATATTCCACAGCCTTATTTGCCATGGCATCTACAATCTTGTCTGCTTTGGCTGTCTGCCCAAGCTGATAGTATGCTTCCGCCATCTGGAACGCACCGTTCTGATAGTCGTAAGGCACGTTGAAAGCAGGAATCATCTTCTCGGCATATTCCAAAGCAGCAAGTGCCTTGTCCTTTTTGCCTTCCTTCATCAGTTGGCCGATAAGTTGCGCAAAGACGCGTCGGTGAGTGAAACACATGCGCATCACGTTCTCGTCAATATAGATGCCCGGCTTGTCGATACCACCGAATTTGAATTTATTCATCAGGTTATCGTACATCTTCTCGCTGTCAATAGTAGCATCCAGTGCTTTGGTATCGAACGGCGTAAAGCGGTAAGTCAAACCTTCCTGAATGAAGTGGTTCTGCATATTCAGCTGGTTCTCCGAACCAACGGTGATTGCCGTATAGATGGGGCGTTCCCAGTTGGCGTTTGCCAGCATTTCAAGCATCATAAGTTCGCTCTTGTACAAGGCGCGTTTACCCTTCAGCGAGATGTGCATATAGTCAGGAATAGAGTCTCCCAACGCACTGGGTATCATCATACCGCTGCGGCGTACAGCCTCTTTGTCAATCTTCACAACGATGCTGTCCGTAGGGATGACGTGCAATCCTTCTTTGTCCGAACGCACCCAGTATTTCAGAATGTTCTTCAACTCATAAGGATTGTCGCCAAATTGTGCACGAATGTCGTTCAGTGCTTCCGGATTTTGTCCGCTTACTGCCTGAGAGTCTGCCTGAGCATACAGCTCATCAATCTGTTTCTTGATTTCCGGGCGGATAACAACGTATTCGTTCTGTCCTTCAACATATTCCGTACGGTCCCAGGTGATAGGCAGCGACGGTGAGTCATATGCAGGACGTTTCATTTGGTCGATGTACCAGTCCGTCTGCAAGTAACTGAGGTTACAAGTACGGGCGTCGGTGCGGAAACCTTCTGTCTCCTGGTTATACCACAAGGGGAAAGTGTCGTTATCACCATTGGTATAGATAATCGGATTGCCGCTTTCCTGCAAGGACATCAGGTAGTTTTGACCAAAGTCACGTGCCACATAGCGTCCACTACGGTCATGGTCGTCCCACGTCTGACTTGCCATCTGTATAGGGACCAATAGGCAGAGCACCGAAGTGAGTACAGCTGCATTCAGCTCTTTCATCTTCGCATATCTTTGTAGCAACGAGATAATACCTGCCACACCCATACCGATCCAGATAGCAAAGGCATAGAACGAACCTGCATATGCATAGTCACGTTCGCGTGGCTGCGTCGGAGTCTGATTGAGGTAAAGCACAATGGCGATACCGGTCATGAAGAATAGGAAGAACACTACCCAGAACTGCTGGATGCCCTTCTGCCCTCTGTATGCTTGCCAAAGCAAACCGATGATACCGAGCAATAGCGGCAGGCAATAGAACACGTTGTGTCCCTTGTTATTTTTGAGATCCTGTGGCAGCAAATCCTGATTGCCGACCAGCAAATTGTCAATAAACTTGATGCCGGTAATCCAGTTGCCATGTTCTATTTCCCCGCTGCCTTGCAAGTCGTTCTGGCGTCCGGCGAAGTTCCACATAAAGTAACGCCAGTACATGAAGTTAAGCTGGTAGGAGAAGAAGAACTTGATGTTATCCCACTGTGTGGGCATGTTCACCATCACCATTTCGCCACACTGGTCGTATGGCACGTCGTAACCGGTAATATTTTCCCATGCTTTGTACTGTTCGGCGTGTGCGGAACTGTACATGCGGGGGAAGAGCATGTTCTGAGCATATTCATATTCCACGCGTCCGGGAAGCTCGATGTATGAGTCCTTCTCGTCCGGTGAGGTCTTTTCTTTACGGATATACTTGGTTGACGTTTCTGTCTGGCGAGGTACGCAGTATCCGTCTTCCACGTCGAGCGCTACTTTTGATGAATAGGCCGGACCGTAGAACAGCGGACGGGTGCCGTACTGCTCGCGTCCCAGATATTCGCCCAACGTGAAGATGTCTTCCGGTGAGTTCTGGTCCATCGGTGTGTTGGCTACCGAACGGATAACGATCAGTGCGTACGATGAATAACCCACCATAATCATCATTGTGCAGAGCAGCGCCGTGTTCATGGTGCGGGCAGACATCTTATATTTGTCGTTGAGCTTCCTGGCAAAAAGATAGAGTGCCAGTGCGCCCAATACAATGATACCGATAATGACCGAGCTTGCACCATGTCCGTAGAACGGGATACCGAGGAGCGCAATGGACAGCAAGAAAGAGATATTCATGCGCGTGCGGCTGCGTTCGTTGTAACTTTCGTACACACCCCAAATGATGGCGGCGGCCAAGATGGCGATGTAGACGATAACACCCGTATTGAACGGCATACCCATTCCGTTGACAAACAACAGTTCGAACCAACCGCCTACTTTCACAACACCGGGCACGATACCGTAAAGAACGGCAACTACCAGTCCAAATGAACCTGCCAACGCAAGCAATGAGCCTTTAGCATTGGCATTGGGCACTTTTTTATAATAATAAACCAGCACGATGGCAGGCAGGACAAAAGCAGGTTAAGCAAGTGTACACCGATACTGAGTCCGGTCAGATAAGCAATCAGGATAAGCCAACGGTCGGAATGAGGTTGGTCGGCTACGTCTTCCCATTTCAGTATCAGCCAGAATACGACTGCCGTAAAGAGGGAAGAGTAAGCATATACTTCGCCTTCTACAGCCGAGAACCAAAAGGGTGTCACTGAACGTATAAGCCAATGCTCCTACCCAATCCCGAACCCCATAATGGTAATCATTTGTGCGAGGGTAGGTGTGTTTCGCCCTCCTCTTTGATAACCAGCTTGCGTACCAAGTGTGTGATGCTCCAGAAAAGGAACAGGATACAAGCTCCGCTCATCAGTGCGCTCATATAGTTCACCATCTTTGCTACCAAAGCAGGATCGTTGACAAATTGAGTAAAGAGGTTGGCTGTCAGCATGAAGAAAGGTGCTCCGGGCGGGTGTCCTACTTCAAGTTTGTAAGCGGTCGTTATAAACTCCGGGCAGTCCCAAAAACTGGCTGTGGGCTCTATTGTAAGGCAATAGACGGTGGCCGCAATAAGGAAAACGACCCAACCCACCAGGTTATTTACGGTTTTGTACTCGTTTCATTCAAACTATGTTATAGTTATTATAAACTTCTAAATTGAACTGCAAAGATAATGAATAAATCATA